>JBBPDB010070530.1:0-10198 GCA_037974465.1 Brachypetersius altus | reverse complement strand
GTGTGTGTGTGTGTGTGTGTGTGTGTACACAGGTCTTAGAGCATTACCAGCATCAACAAGAGAGATCCATGGGTTCATGTTATCTCTTGGCGTCCTTAATTTTAACCCTAAATAATCCTTTATTGTTTTGTAAAAATAATACATAGTCTCTGTGCATTTACCTAAGTGTTGCTTTTGTCTCTATGTGATATAAAGTTATATACAGTTATACAGTAGTTTGAGGTGGAACTACTCAAATCTATAGTGTCACCCTCATATTAAATCCATTCATGCTTCTAATGATTAACAGGCAGTAAAAGACCAAAAAAGAGTAAAACTGAGGACCCTTAAAGCAATATATATCACCCAAAGCTCATAAAGGAACACTGCTGTTCCAACTAAATACTGTTAGTAGTTTCCTTAAAGGATTTTAAAAAGTTGTGTGTTGCACAGTTTTAATTAGACTGTGAGTTAATTAGACCGTGAGTATGTTCTTTTTTTTAGACTTATTCCATTTTATATTATTCTCGTGTCTCTGTGTCTATGTCTTTGTGTGTTGTGGCAGTCATCACATGAGCAATTTCCTCCAGGATTCCGATTCTGATGTTCATTGCTGCCAGGATTTGAAATGAAGCAATAAAAGATTGAACATAAATACATATGCAAGTAATATTAATAATTAATATTGCTACTACTACTAAAAATGAAATATAATATAGCAGCAGACTATATAGAGGAAGGAACTAGAAGTAGGTAGTAAATTGTCAGTAGGATCAAATACTAATTTTACTAAAGCCATAATAATATTATGTATTATTTCACTGGTAATTATTATTAATATTAATATTAACAACAACGACAACAACAACAACAACAACAACAACAACAACAACAACAACAACAACAACAACAACAACAACAATAATAATAATAATAATAATAATAACAATAATAATAATAATAATAATAATAATAATAGCTGCATAAAACTACAAATTCTGTAGCGTGGATGGTGTCACTGTGTTTTTGAGGCTGCGCCGCATTGAACCATGGGATTTGTAGTTCATTCGTGTCTATCCTCAGAGACCTGTCTCAGTAAAATGTTCTCCTGTTATATCTTATTAAAACCTGCTGTGCGTGTGTGGTCGCAAAATTGTATAAACCGCTTCACAAACGTTTTTTAACGAGTTTGCAGAAATTAACGGTGACTGAAAATGTTTAACCAACAGAGACTGCAAATCAACACTTGCTTTCTCCATACCCGCCCACTCAGAAATATCACAACTTGACACATGTTGTGCAAAATGCATCAAATAAAAATAAATGTAGTAATGAAAGCACATGCACAAGAATAACATTAGCGCGTAGAAAGTTGGTAGAGCCAGGCGGAACAGAAAACATGACTCTCTCTTTCTTCGGACAGACCCGGGGTGCACCCGGGTGAAGTTGAAGGGGACTTAATGTCCCTTCACATGTAAGCAGTACTGCAATGGCATCTCCTCTAAGCATGAAATATGGACGTTTAACCAGAAGATCACTCTGTAAGATATTCCCACTCTCCACGTGCACTCAGAGACCACCAGAGGTGAAGTATATGAGCAGCTCAACCAACTTCAGCTCCCAGCAGAATGAAAAGTACTGTATTGACGTGGTCAGGTAAGTAATGCTGATCTGAGACCCTTTAAAACTACATGACAATCACATTTGGACACTTAGGGACCTAACTTTTCTCTCTCCTCGGTCTATTGAGATAGTGAACTCTGATTTGCAGTTGTTGTTGGGTTACGCCATTATTTTTCCTCTTAGTGTTGAACTGTTGAGTTGAGTCAGGCTGACAAGGAGCTGAACTGGAAAGCACTGCTGTTTCTCCCAGGGGGTGAAAACATTGCACATATTCACTGTATAGACAAAAGTATCGGGACGCCTGACCAATAAAATAACAGCGTTTATAATGACCCCGTATTTAAATACATATACTTTTATATGGAGTTGGAATTTGTGCTCATTCATTCTGTCTACCAATTATAAGGTCAGACATTGACGTTGGACGAGAACGCCTGGCTCGCAATCTCTATTTCAGTTCATTCCAAAGGTGTTGGATGGGGTTGAGATGGTTCTTGCTTTGTGCACTGAGGCACAGTCATGCTGGAATAGAAAAGAGCCTTCTCTAAACGGTGACCACAGTGCTGTAAGCATGGCGTTGTCTGGACTGTCTTGGTATGCTGAAGCATTATGGTAGCTGTTCAGTGGAGATAAAGCGCCTAATCCAAATCCTGGAAAACAGGTATGTCCCAATACTTTTGTACATATAGTGTACATTAGTTATCCAGACCACACACACACACACACACACTTTAGTGCTGACACAGGCATTTGTGAATTCAGTAGTATAGCTTGTATATTCTCTATAGAAAAGCACTGAATAGAATTAGATGATCTGGACAAGCCACATGAGCCTATGGTCACCATGCCCAATGCCATGCATCAGACAGAGAGGTATAAAACCCCTTAACACTGATTTATGAGCTTCATCTAGGGTTAGACTTCTGTTTACGATTCAGAGAAAACATAATCCAGCATCAGTACTTTGGGGCCTGTAAAGTAAAGCAGCCCCTAATAGTCACCATTAACATGACGGTGTGAAATTCTTTCTCTGCATTTAACCCATTTCCCAAGTGAAGAGGTGCATGGGGAGCAGTGTGTGGGTTGGTGCCTTGCTCAAGGGTACCTCAGTAGTGGCACTAGTAGTCCAGGATTTGAACCCACAACTTTCTGATCTCAGGGCAAACTCCCTAAACAGTAGGCCAGCAGCTGCCCCAGGGATTGGAAGGGTGTGGGTTTGAATCCAGTGACTGCACTGAGGTACCCTAGAGCAACGTACTGTCCCTACACACTGTTCCCTGGGCGCTTAGTGATTTGCTGTGTTCATAAATGACAAATGGACACTTTAATGCTCTTGTGGCTGAATGTAATCTGATCCTCCCCAGAAGAGTAGATGCTGTTATTGCTTTAATTTCAGAGAACACAATGAATGCAGGGGTCTGAGAGTTTTTGAAGGTTTCTTGCTCACAGATTAAGTCAGTCTGGGATTAAATTGAAAGGTCAGTGGTGTTTAACCATTCAGAAGCCTTTTTATTCCAGCAGTAAGTTAAATATAGTTTCTGTCAATGTGTCACATGGACAAAGTACAAACTGATATTCTTTGCAAGTAGTAGTCTGTCTGTATTTCAGCTTGAGATAACTGAGACATTTATTTTCTTATCTAGAGTACGTGAGCAGAAGAATTCACAATGCAGATGTTTGAACTTTGTGTTTTTTTTAAACTGGTAATATATAGAAACATGCTATTGTATGTTAAATTAATGATATGCTTTCACTGACAGATCGCGAGACTATGAAGCATTTGTGTGTTCTTTGCTTCTTCCTGAAGCCGCTCGCCGCTCCTCCTTGGCTCTAAGGGCTTTCAACGTGGAACTGGCACAGGCAGGTATTCAAGACAATCAATGCACTGAAGCTCACTACAGGCCACAGCACATACTACTGCACACACACCGGACACTTTATATGATTGTGTGTGCATAGGATGTGGCAATGGATAGACAAGTCTGCATTAGGCTCATTTTTAACCATTTCTTCATTAACAATCCTCAATCCTCTATTGAGAAAGCTGTGTAATCCAGGATTGGGATTAATCCCTGCCTGGGAAACTGATCGTCAGTGTCCAGAGGAACACTATATGGACACAAGTATTGGGACACCTTACACCAACAGGCGCTTCAAAGACCTTGCATTCCTCAATTTTAATACGGAGTTTGTCCCCCCCCCCTTTCTGCTATAACATCTTCCACACTTCTTGGAAGACTTTCCACAAGATATTGTAGTTTCTGTGGGAATTTGTACCCATTCATTCTGTAGAACAGAATTGTGTTGTCCAAAGTCTCTTGGTATGCTGGAATATTAAGATTGCTCTTCACTGAAACCCTGGAGAGCAGATGTGTCCCAATACATTTGTCCATATATTGTATATGGAGATCTGCTCATAGATTTTTTTTTTCTGAAATCAAGTGGAAAGTTAATGGGGTGTTGCCCCATTCCTCTCCTTTGCTACTGTATTATTAGACCACAAAGTCCACTCCAGTCCAACTCAGCCCACCAATGCCTCAATGCCGGGGATCTCTATACCCCTCTAGCCAGTGCTTGGCTCTTGTGGGGCCACTCTAGAACATCCAGTTCAATTGGAAATGGCTTTCTATGGAGATTTTACAAACTGTGTATGTGTAACAGAATAAACAGCTTAGAGTTCACTACTTAGAAAGCATGTCTGACATTACAATTAGAAGGAACTAGAAGGCATGTGTGTGCATTATTATTGGAAATATAAGGTGTCATCACTCTCAGATGCTTTGTATGCACCATGTTCTTTAGGTTAAAGACTCAGTGTCTCAGAAGACCATTGGTTTAATGCGAATGCAGTTTTGGAAGACGGCAGTGGAAGACGTCTACAGAGATGACCCTCCGGTCCAGCCAGTCACTGTGGAGTTGTGGAGGGTGGGTTTCCTTCTGAGCTTAACATAAGAGATACATTGGGATCATTTAGTGAAAACTTTAGACATTGTGGTCTAAACTGAAATGGTCTGTCAATATGTGTGGACTTATTTGACATGCAGGCTTTAATGTGCTTTAACTGTGAAAGAACTTTTTTTTTTGCAGGCAGTGAGGAAGCACACCTTGACAAAGAGATGGATGTTAAAGATAATTGCTGAAAGAGTAAGTTTTCCCTTTTTGTGTCATTTAGAGGCTATTTCTGTGGAGACACACAGCCTTTTAATGCCAAAGCTGTCTTGCACTTTGAACAGATGTCTAGTACAACGGAAGAAATCCAATAAACAGAACTTTTCTCCCCAATTAAAACTCACCACATTAACAAAGCTGTTGTATAGGGCCAGTTTATCAAAGCACATATCTGGCAACATTGCTAGTGTTTGTTGTACTGAGAAACCAGCCATCTGTGGATCATATCAGGAGGGGTCACCCATCTTGGTCCTGCAGAATTTAGTTCTGAAACTAATCTAGCACATATGCTCGAGGTCATAAAGGCCTTCAGAGACTAAATGTATGCAGGTGTTGGATTTAGCATGAATTGGTTTAAAGGTTTGTGTTTACACGCAGTATGAATAATGCGCTTTGTGTGTTTTTTTTTAATTTGTTTAATTTTAACACATTTCTAAAGATCTGCACACAAACATTATTATAGTGTTTGAATGATACTAATTGGAAAAGTGATCTTTACTCAGTTATATTTGAATAATTAACATTTAGTTCATATTTTCCCTATTTCTGATCAATTTCTTTGTGTTTTGCTAGATCTGTGATGGTGTGTGTACTGGTTTATATTTGCTGCATAGGTGATGCTTTTTCTTTTCTTTTTTTTTGACAACCTTTACTTTTACGTTTACGGCATTTAGCAGACGCTCTTATCCAGAGCGATGTACATCAGAGCTTAAAGTAGTCCTTAGCTGTTCTTAAAACCTGACTAGCAATGATTCAAACCTTGATGCATTAATGTACCAATCTTGATAACTGGCTCTAGCTAAGAAAATTCCTTGTATTATTCCTTGTATAATGGGGTTCTGAGGTACCTAGTTTCTAGTCTTTGTTTTTTTAGTTTTTAATTTATTGTTGAAAGAGGACATTTCACAATGCAAAGAACAGTGCAATTTTACAACCAAGGTCAATTAACAGCCAAGGCCGGTAACGAATAACTATGTTAACAGCACTTCCCTTCGCTTAAACCATGTCCTAGAAGGTTTTGACTATTTTACAATACATTGAATAACTATTTCACATATAGGGGTATATATTTACAACCAGAAAATGTTGCACAATAGTACAATTATGTATAGACATGAAATAAGTAAAAAAAACAAACATTTAAACTAAAATCACAATACATATATGTGGAACATAAATAACTAAAGAACTGAGTGCGTTCATATGTTACCATATCATCTATAAAATTGTCTAATTAGAAGTCTGAGAAGTGCAGGCGTAGGGGGGGAAATCTTAAATTCTGTAAGTATGTCAGTCCTTTACGTCCAGAGAATATGGCTGTACATAAGACACCCAGATAGACTGTATCTTAATTAGTGAAATATCGGCGTTAACGCCGGACAGACGGAGCTGGGTCTATACTACGCAAGCTATGATGGATTAACGCCAAGATTCCAATGAGATTAACGGCGTTAAAAAAATGATACCCACCACTAATCTTAATACATTTTCCCCATTTGTTATCGAATTGGAAGAAGTATTTTTTTATATTAAACATATTATGAACCACATCTGTCTATCCTACTGCTGTAAGGGAATCAGGAAGTGTGAGTCATTATTTCACTGAAGTGGTAATAGTGTTTAGGGCAGCTGGGGGTTGTGGGCTCGAATCCAGGGAATGCTAGTGGCACCACACTTGAGCAAGGAATCATTCCCATACACTGTTCACACTGTGTGTTGTGCTCTGCTGTGGTGGGTTCACGCATGGCTATAAGGGGCCACTTTACTTTTACTATGAGGCTATGAGTTTTAAGCCACCTGACCCTTCTCTGATGCCCATTCAAATGTGTTATTTCACATCAGGCTATAAGTGAGTTCCACATTAGAATGTTTTTGCCATTTTTATCCAGTAACTCAGCCATGTATGGTTACATGGATGATAATATATACAAATACTTGAAGTACTTACTAAATGACCATATTAAAAAGCATAATTTCTCTTCATTTTTCACAGGAGAAGGATATGGACGACCGAGCGTACAGGAATCTCCAGGAACTGGAGTCTTATTCAGAGAACACACAGTCTTCTCTCCTCTACCTGCTGCTGGAGACTCTTGGTAAGCTGTCATTTGACTGGCAGTTTGAAATCCACAACTACCGCAGACACACTTTTCAGAATGACTTTTAGCTGAAATTAGGCTCTTATTAGGCACACTTGCTGATCAACTCCCTCACCATTGTGCAACAATTCATCTTTAGATAACAAGTTTTCCTTATTTTTGTCTCAATCGAAGTTACATTTCTTTTTGTAGTAGGTTAATGTTTTGAAAGCGTTTATTCGCAAGTGATAAACAGTTTAGACTGTTCTTCATCAGGTTGACGTCCTCATGATGTCAAATGCCACTGATGTTTTAAATGTTTCTGCACAATTAAAAAGGTCATGAAATGTCACAAAGTCATTTAGAGTGGTTCCATATGTTCACTTTCCAGAGATACATAAAATTGCTCACAGTAGTGGTGCAAGAAATTTTAAAAGCCACCTGACAAAGTTATTACATGAAATGGTTACAAACCAGTGTCCCGATTCCTGATACAGGGGGGTTGAATGGCAGAACAGTTGTATTTTCTAGTCAGATTTTCAACTCATTTACTGTGATCTACAATATATATATATTTATATAACTCACACACAAATAGTCTGGCTCGTTTTATATACTAAATAAAATGACTATATTGAGTTTCTAACTTTACTGAGTTTCTCTGATGTGCATCAATGAGTTGCATTTCTCTTCAATGCAAAAAAAAATCCTTTCTTAAATTGAAAAAAAAAGTCTTTACTGAGTTTTTATTGCGTGCGTGCGTGCGTGTGTGTGCGTGTTTTCATAAAGGAGTGAAAAATGTGCATGCAGACCATGCTGCCAGCCACATTGGAAAGGCACTGGGGATTGTGACGTGTCTCAGAGCCACTCCCTACCACAGCCGGAGACGCAAGGTCTATCTGCCCATGGACATCTGCATGCTGGTGGGTGCACCGCTGTCTGTGGCATGCAATATCTGACGATCATCTCTCAGCTTATCTTCTATCCTCTGTTAGGCTCAGTTTCCTGCTGGGCAGCACCAGCACACAGGGTCAGTAAACCCACACCCCCTTCATTTCAACCATTTATCGTTCCGCCATTACGAACATGGTATAAGACAGAATGGAGAATTTAGTTTATGGTCTGTTGAAAACTGAAGGTATCGTCTGACCAGGTCTAATCTCCTCTAATATAAGGATGTATCTCAATGTTATTGTGGAGCATCTGGTGGCTTAATGGTTAGGAACTTGTTCCCACATTTAGAAGGTGGTGGGTTTGAATCCTAAAACTGCTAGTGTTATCACTGAGACACCCTTGAGCAAGGTACCGTCCCCACACACTGCTCCCCCATTGGTGGCAGCCCCCTGCTTCACGTGGTGAATGAGTTAAATGCAGACAAAGAATTTCACATTAACACTGTGTGCTGTCGTGTGTTCACATGTGACAAAAGGGTCCCTTTTTAAAAAATAATTTTTTATTGAGGGTTTATATAGATTACAGAACCACACAGTATAATAGCACTTGTAAATTACTTGAGTTATAGAAGCAAAACACACACAAATAAACAAGCAAACAGAAAAATAATAAGTAAATAAAATAAGTAAATACAATTTATTTTTCTATCTGTATAACTGTTGTACTCTAGACAGCTGGCACTATTGTAACAAAAACACATGTAAATACCTGGTATGGCCTTTTGCTTGCCTGTTAATACGATGTTTTGACTCGAAATGTAATTTAAAGAATGTTAAATCTGTCAATCTGGCGAACCCTTTATTCACTGTTTAAAGTTTTTAGAACTAAAGTAATTCATCGCTACTTTTTCCAAGTTGAGACACTCTTATACAGTTGGAATGCTCATTTTTAAGGAAGTTTACTGTAATGTTGAAAAGATGGGTCCCAGTAAGTAGCAAACCACATTTCTATGTATTTATATTGTGTTTATGGAGATTTGACCAAGAAGAGATCCATATTGAAGAAAGATTTCCTTCACTAAGGAGCTCAGCAGGTTGTCTCAGGGTTTAGTTGTGGCTGTAAAGGCCAGAGGCAATAGACATCTGGCACATAGTCATTTGAGACCCCTTTTGAACGTGTGTCTAAGGATCAGTTTACTGTATTTTTAATAACTGAACAGTTGGTCATATTCTACACACGTTTTATTGCCAGAATGAGTTCAAGGGTGGCTGTGGAATTAGAGATAAGTTAAGTATTATGAGGTACATTGTGTCTGGTATAGTTGAACATGTGTGGGTTTTAAAGTGATTGAGATGATTGGTTTGATTGTTCACAGTTGACTGCTTTTAGAGTTGGCTGAACAATTCATATCACAGTAGACATCAATTTTAAGCAGTAAACACTGGGGATGGGTATCGTTTGATTTTTTTTTTTTTTTTTTTCCTGATTCAGGATCCGCTTAATTTTTGGTTTTGGTTCTTTTTTGAATCGCTATTTCAATCCCACAAATGGTTAAAAAAAAAAGAAAAAAAAAAAGGACAACTGTTTAAGAATCAATTCACAGAACCAAAAAAAACCAGTGTACCAGGTATTTACGAATGGGTTCTTATTTGGAGCCTAATTTTGGTTTCGATCCCTAGTAAACACACACTTCATCATTGCACTGCTAGTTTGCTAGTTTAGTAAGAATTGCACTCCAGCAAGACTCTTGACCGGCTGGGGCGCCAAAATGAGCTTGAACTCAAGACCACTTCTCATATTTTTCCTAGCATGGAGCATCTCAAGAGGACTTCATCCGAGGCAGCAAAGAACAGAACGTCAGGGATGTCGTGTATGACATTGCCAGTCAGGCCCATGTTCATCTTCAACACGTATGTGCATTTAAACTCTTTTTTTAAATCTGTATTAAAAAATCTTAATATTTATTTGCCTAATACTTAATACTAAAAGCATGACATGAGACTACAGATAATTCTTTCACTTGCTGTTTAGAAATGTGCCGTCAGCCAAAATGCATCACCGAAAATGAGGAACATGATTCAGTCAAAACCTATAATAATCTGATCACTGATCAGTTTTCAAAGAAATTTAAAAAGTACAATCTTGGCTTATTTTAACTTATTTGATTGCACTTCATGAGTAGCGTTAGCTTTAAGGAAGGTTTCACCTTTGGATCTTGGATCATACTGTTTTTTGTACTGTATTTTTCCTGTGACTGATTTAATCAACCAGTTTTCTCTACAGGCTAGATCTTTCAGTAAAAATGTTCCAGATGCTGCCATGCCTGCTTTTCTACACACAGTAAGTGCCCCCACTTCTCTGACCCCACTTTTGCTCCTATTCTCATTCTCTCTCTCTCTCTCTCTCTCTCTCTCTCTCTCTCTCTCTCTCTCTCTCTCTCTCTCTCTCTCTCTCTC
>JBBPDB010070520.1:0-10198 GCA_037974465.1 Brachypetersius altus | reverse complement strand
GGACTGCACCCCCCCCCCCCCTCCCCCCCCCCACTCCTTTGTCTTGTTGCTTAAGAAACGATGAGTCACGTTGGAATAAAACACTGAAACTTAAATGAATGGCTGACACACTATTGGCCCATAGGGGGAAAAAGAACTTCCGTATTCATGATACGGTTTTGGGTTACAATATCATTGCTGTGAGGAGCAAAGTCTTTCATCTCTCTGAAAAAAACAGCGTTACAGGAGCAGGAAAACGGCTCTAAACTTTCAAAGTACATTGAATTTATCAGATTTTATTCTAAATCATTTTGGACCAATATTGACAGCATAAATGGCAGCTGTCAAATCTGTTGAAATACACAAAAAAAAACACAAAAATGGAGAAAGTACCATATATATAATCCAATAGAGGGAAGGATTCTTAGGGAGAACAGTTGTGCTTTTCTTAAACTTGTACAATTTCTTAGCTCCACATTTAGTGCTATAGGATGTCAATAAGCCACCTGCGTCAGGTTTGTTGGGAGATGATGCTAATCACACAGATGTATTAGGTCTTTATACTACATCAGTATGATATGGTTCTCAAGGGACCACCCAGGACAAACGATTGTAACAATTATTTAGTGTTTTTTAATAACCACATCACAAAATCTAAACTAATCTTTTTAAAGAGTCTGTTTGAATTAAAGAAGCCATAATCTTGAAATTGAGATCTTCAGTGGAATCTGATATGACAGGATTCTGGTGCTTTCCGTGGGTGGTAGGAGCCTAGTGAACCCCGATGATCTCAGAGTTGCAGGTTCAACCTTTTTAACTTAAGCAAGACACTCAGTGTCTCCAGAGGGACTGTTACTGTAACCAGTAATTGTAAGTTGCTCTGCCGTTTAATTCAGGTTACATCACTGTCAACCCTGTACAGCTAAATGTACTGGACACTCTGCACTTCCCACTGGTGGGATTTGTGTAAGCCCCACATCATTAAATTTTAGAAGTTCATGTGTGTAACGTCTCACTTGAAATATTTAATTGATCTTTAATTTAGGGGTAGGACCATAGGCAAACAACTGCATTTCCACAATTTCTTATTCGACCTTAAGTGATCTACTAGGTCTTGCATGGTTGTTAGGTGTCCCATTTTCTCACTCTTAACATTAAACCATGTTTTCATATCTATTTGCCATCATTCTAACTCTTCATTATTGGACAGCAGTGTAGGAATTTAAGCAACATGATCTCAATACACTGTATGCAACCGGAGAGAACTTTGTTTCTTTGTCATTTTTTGGCTATTGAAGTAGGTGAGGGGCCCTATTGGGATTTCACTGATGTCTGTAGTCATGTTTGTGCACTTTGTGTTGATGTTCTTTTCACACACCATTATACTCTCAGCACTAAAGGTTTTTTGTCTTACCCCAAATGTAGTTGATCAGGCAAAATGTGACCAACTACACTCTCCAGGGAGACTGGACTAATGTAACTAATGATGATTGTAAGTTGCTCTGGATAAGGACGTCTGTAAACTCAGTAAACATGTGAAAACTTGTGTAAAAATGTGATGGATTTATTTGAACATTTCTAATCCAGCATTTCAAATTATACAGAAAATGGGACACTGAAGAATAGCTTTTGTCTGAATGAATACTGTCAGGCTGCTTGTATTTTTAGTGTAGTCTGGAGGACCGGTTCACCTGGCTTCATAAAGGACTTTTCAAAGACTCTAATTGTCTAAGAAACCAAATCACCATAGTATGGTTTAGTGTGTGAAGCTGTGTTATTATTAAAAACACATAGATGCCAGACAGTTTTAGAAATGAATCCTATTTTGCTTATTTTGATATGAGTGTGAGGCACTGATGGAAAATGAGTGCTGCATTTACACACCTCCATACCTTTAACCAGATTTTACAGAGAGCTATATGACCCCCTACCCTGTTGTTCAGTAAGTTTATTGCGTGTACTAAAATAATCACATGGCGCGTATGTACATTAACCCCAAAAAGAGCATCTGTCAAGTGTCAGCTTTCTTTTAGATATTACTGGCCGCTGCTTAGCTGCTGCTTCTTGCCAGTGTTGTTTTTAACAGGACAATATTGTACATTTATTTATTTTATTGTTTTTCCTTTTGGTGGTCCTCTTACCATCCATCCATAATTTCTTTGTTATATGATCATTTTAAATCCCAATATTGGTTTTTATGATATCATGAAAACACTAAATTTAAAACTTTTTGTTAAAAAAAAAAGATAAAATAATTTTCCAGGATATGTCCTTTTTAATTGTTGAATTTTGACAGATTGCAGTAGGTGTTCATTTCTTAATCATCTCCGCCCCCTCTCATAATTAGTCAAGGATTTATGGAAAAATAAGTTGACAAGTTAAACTATTAGTGAAAAGAGTGCTAAATAAACAGTTTGTAGTGTGTGTAATCAATAACATATGTACATCCAGTTAATGATTAAGCTGCTCAGAGAATGCACATACATTATATTAATGTTTTTTTTCTAAACAGCCCTTCACAATAAATCTTTTTTTAATAACTCAAAAGAGTCCTTAACAGATAATGCACTGAAAGGATTTGGTCAATGGCATTATTTTCCATACGTATGACGCATACAGTGACCACAAGCAGGTTATTTACTGTTAGTTATAATGGCAATTGTGTGCATGTGTCTTTGAATAATGATTAATGAGTAGTTGAGTAATATATTAATAATGAATCAAGGACTTAAAAACAGGATAGTGATCTTTACTTTGTGATCATTACTTATACCCATATCAGAGACCTTGTTGTCTTACCACTACTCTAGTAAGTGTTTTACAGGTTTGCATTGATTTTCATAATTTCATGGCAATTTTGCAATGGGATTTGTACCGTTAATTTATGACAAGCTAAGCAAGCTCGAGCTTGAACATTGCCATTTGAAACTAGTAAACTGTAGTATTTACTATGGTTTGCAGTTTTTTTAGTGAATCCCTCAGTTCATAAAATATATGTACAAAAGTATTGGGGCACCTGTACAACTGTCTTGGGACAACGTTTTTTTCAGTGAAGGGCAGTTTTAATGATTCACCATACCAAGATTTTGGACAACTTTGTGGACACAGTTTGGGGAAGAGCCTTTTCTATTCCAGCATGACTGTTATGACTCTGCCCCAGTGCACAAAGTGAGCTACGTAAAGCCATGGCTGGATGAGATCAGAGAACACCATCCAACAATGGAGATCGCGATCCAACTTCAGTGTCTGAGCTCATAAATGCTCTACAGAATGAATGAGCACAAATTCCCACAGAAACTCCAAAATCTTTTGGAAAGTCTTCTAAGAAGAGTTTTCCTTCACACGCTTTCGTGTACATGTTTCGTTACATTATTTGTTCATCATACATCACGGTAATGTATTTTTATTCAGAAACATCTTTACAGGCTTGACCACATTTTTTATCTCCTATTTTCTAAGGCTATGTGGCCCCACGGAACCTCCCGAGCGCAGGCTTCTTCCCTTTCCTGCAGACGCTCATGTGCAACACGGACAGCACCTGCGCCAACAGGTCCTACCTTTCGGACAAGACCTCCCAAGGACCCAAGAGCCACCGGCGCCGCAGAGACACAGACACACACAGGTTCGGTCTAATCAACCTGCAGTCATCTCTTTCTCTTTCTCATTTGCACTCACTTCTGTCTCTCTGCCTTGTTTGTCTGAGCTGATCACGTCTCACATGTCCTCAACTTATCTGTCCTCTGTGCTGCTTTTAACCTTCAATCCAGCTAATGCAGGGGGTCCTTAGTCTTGAACATACAACGTTTTGAGTTCGTTGAGACAACGCTCGCTCCCGCTTCCACTCGACTTACACTGTTAGCCTCGTACTTGCGGACTACGTGGGTGAACTAGTTTGGTTGCGTGCCATGGAAGAATAGGCAGTAATGCAGTGTGGGAGTGAAGAAGTTTTCCTTTTCCTTTTTCCATGTCTTTGTTGTGTAAGCCCCACATCAATTAAATTTTAGAAGGTCATATGTGTAACGTCTCACCTGGAATGTTTAATTGAACTTTAATTTAGGATTGGTCCTAGGCCAGGGGTCTCCAACACGTCGCTTGCGAGCTACCAGAAGCTCGCAACCCCTCCCCAAGTAGCTCGTCGAAGGGTTAACGAATATACATACATTTGAAAACTTGACCAGTGATATTTGATTAGTCACTCGGAAAACCAACTTGCATGTATACCCAATCATATCTGCTCCCTTCTTACACCAAATCATTATTTGCCTATTAGTTGTCAATCAAACAGTTGCGCTGCTGTCAAGCTTGATGAGTCAGGGGTGATGATTCAGATTCAGATTCAAGTTCAGATTCAGATGATGTGAGATGGGCAGCAGCCATGACAGAGACAGGTAGCCGTACCAATAAGAGGCTGAAAACTTATTATTTTCATGAAGAGTGGGAAACAGAGTTTTGTTTCACAAATGTAAACAAGTGCGTATGTCTGATCTACGGTGCAAGCGTGTCAGTCGGTAAAAGATGTAACGCGGAACGCCATTTCACAAAGGTCCACAGCAACTTTTCACGGGACTTTCCTAAAGGTAGCAATCTACAAAAGGAGAAGATAAAAGAGGCTGAAAGCCACGTTTCAAAAACAACAGTCTCTGTTCACCAAACCTATGAAAAAGGCCAGTGCAGCAACAGAGGCCTCGTTTAAAGTGGTGCACATCTTAATGAAGCACAAAAAGCCCTTCACCGATGGCGGGATTGTAAAGGAGGCTATGACCGCGTTGACAGAAACGTTATTCAGGGACCATAAAAGAAAACAGAAATTTTGTCTGCTATTGCTGATGTACAAGTTGGTGCAAATAAATGCATACAGAAATACAAAATGCAGATGCAGGTGAACAAAATATTTTTTGTGTTGTTTTAATATAAAATTAATGTTCAGGCAAATAAGCCTATTCAGTTTGTTTGGGTTGAAATAAGCTTTGAGAATAAACGTTACAAAAATGTGTAGCTCTTGGCCATTTTAATTTTGTAAAAGTAGCTCTCAGATGTAAAAAGGTTGGAGACCCCTGTCCTAGGCAATCAACTGCATTTCTACAATTACAGAAGCTTATTCAGCACTCTGGGTAAATGCACGCTATAAACACCTGTGGCTGGACCCCGAAGCAAGACTGGAGCTTCAGTGTCTCTCAGTGATGAAAAGCTGAAGAGCTGTGAATTTGATGAGTGTTTTATTGATCTACCAGGTCTTGCGTGGTTGTTAGGTGTCCTATGTTTTATATCATTCTAACTCTTCATATTAGACAGCAATATAGGAATTTAGGCAACATGACAGCATCTCAATACACTGTATGCAACCCAACAGAACTTTGTTTCTTTGTCATTTTTGGATATTGAAGTAGGTGAGGGGCCCTGTTGGGATTTCACTGATGTCTGTAGTCATGTTTGTGCGCTTTGTGTTGATGTTCTTTTCACACACCATTATGCTCTCAGGTTTTTTTTTCCTACCCCAAATGCAGTTGATCAGACAAAATGTGTTATATTACTTCTGTACAAACTCCTGTATGAACTTTGGACACCAAACAGGCAAAGTGTATACAGGAAAACAAATCTGATTTCTGAAATTTAGAGGCAAGAGGCAAAATATAATCAGCTCTGTCATAGTGATCAAAGCAAGGCATTCTGTTTTTTTGTGTGAACCTAAGATAATGGGCGGTCTTCGTTTCTTTTTTCTTTCCCTAATACCTGTTTCAGTAACAGCAGGCTTCTACTATTGTATGAGTAAAAAACAAACAATAAAAGAATATTTTCATAATATTTTAAGCCTTTATTATTATTTCTTCATTTAGTAAAATTGTATCTAACCCTTAATTATTAAATTTAATATATATGACATCTGTATAAAACCTGATAAATAAGACATACTTCAATCTGAGGCAGCAGGCTTTCACTATAATGTGACATTTTCATAATATTTCAGGCTCATGTTAAGAAATTTCAGAATGGGAAGCATGAGGAGATCTGTTTAAAACTCCGTCTCAGAGCTGCTGTCTCATGTTCACCAGCCTCTGAGCTGTGGACACACCAAAGAGTGATCCTGGCCAGTTATCTGAGCTCTGGTCTCGCATGTGTCCTTGCGTGGGCATTATTATTTGATAGCTTTGTGTGAGATTCATACGTTGCAGTGGCAATGCATGCATGTTATCAGTCCAGGACAGAATTCTGGCTCCAGTCATGCATGGCTGGCTAGAGCGGCCTTCACTGATACAGTCACCAGTAGCATACTTTGATAACTGTCAATTTGAGAAACAATCTAATCCTTTTCTTTCAGTCTATCAATCCATCAACACACTGTTCTGTACTTTGTTATGTACAGAAATGTCACTGCTTGCGTGACTGAACTTGCGAAAACACTGGTTATGCCCTGATGCTAAAGAAAAGAGTTTGATAATGTTGCGTCTAGTGCACAGCGAAGAGTCTATATTACGGCATTACGGTGGCCAAACGTCTGAGGCCACTAGTGAAAATGCACAGTATTAATGTCTTAGTATTCCCTTTTGCTTAAACGACAAATTTGGGCAGAAGTCTTTGATTAATTGAAAGAATCCACAGAATCCACCTGAAAGTCCTGGATGCACACTTTAGTGAAAGGCATGATATCTTTGGTATTTAAAATACAATACGCTTTATTTTTAATACGCTTTATTTTTAATAAGCTTTATTTTTATTATACATCTGAATGGAACCAAAGTGCCTTAAAGGGAGAATAAAAACAAAGATTAAAGATAACTATACAAAGAAACAAAATGAAACCATATAAAAGAAGAGAAATATAAGAACATGTTGTGCAATAAAAACTAAATAAACGCTGAGGTAAAAAAGTTTTCAGGAATGTTTTAAGCTGTTGTTAGGAACTGAGCCAGCTGGGTGGCCTAGCGGTTAAGGTGTTGCTCCTGCCATAAGTATATGCATAAGTATATGCCATAAAATGCCATATATAGGGGAAAAGCCATGAAGGGGATGTGCACTTTCAACAGAAGCTGTAATTTGCACTCAACTGTAAAATTCAGTATTTCAAATCAGACCTCCCTGAATTACGTCTGAAATTATATAACATCTGAATCTAAACTAATGAATCATGTAGAAACAGTGCAATTACCACTTGAACACATTGTTCTCTGCCTTGTTGATTTTGTTACGGAGATAACACAAAAATCACATTTTATTTCAAACAGAGCCTTAAGACTCTCTCTCTCCCTCTCTCTCTCTCTAACAGCTCATCAGCTCTACCTGAAGACTTGCCACTAGCCCTTTTACAGAAAGGGGGTCTGGTTCATGATATCATGAAGAGAGACATATCAAACCAGTCCCAGGTCCTGGATCTTTGGAACGCAATGCTCAGTATGTATTTACCTTACGTGTTTCTGGCTGATTCCTGCCACCCCTCCCCCAAAAAATCCCTGATTTAATATTTTATCAGGACTTAAACAAGTTTGTTGGCCATGTACCACGACTAAGCCATGATGTCCCCATCCTCTATCAGAAACAGACATCACTGTGCTAGTAAGAGCTGTGGTATAAGAACCGAAAAGAAAATCTTTACCATTTTGATTAAACAAAGTAATAACACAAAGTGATAAAACACCACCTATCGTATTTCTTATTGGATTATTTTTTACATACGGATTTTTCAGTGATGTACAGAAGTAAAAGCAGGACAGTGTGAAAACTGTGTGCTGGTCCAGATATGAATTAAACCTAGTTTTGGAGTAAATAGTGAATTATTTTTTATTTGAGTATTTATCATTATTATTCAATTATAATAAAAAATAGGTTACTTAGGCTATTCAAATGTAAAAGGTTTAAGATGCTATTACCTGGTTAAAATGGCACAATCAGCTGACGTTTTCTATTGCACACACATAATACTGTGTTCATAGCAGATGATAAACATTTCTGCTGGTTAAAGTTGCAAAAGCATTAAAGCATCTGCTGACAGCGGATCAGAGCTAATGATCTTTGCACATGTAACTTTCATGTGATGTAGTTGCTTATGAAGGCACAGGTTCATTCACACTACAGATATAGTACTATGCAAAAGTCTTGAGCCACCCCTCGTTTCTTTATATTTTGCTTTGAATCACCTTGTTGACACAAAAATACTATGTTATGCCTGTCAAATAGTCTTATCTGTGACATATTAAGAGGATTAAGTGTAAGAAGTAGGAATAAATGTTTTAATGGGCACATTTGGCTGATGCTCTTATCGAGAGCGACTTACAGGGACAGTCCCCTGGAGCAACTGAGGGTTAGGTGTCTTGTTTAAGGACACAATGGTAGAATGTCGGGTTTGAACCGGTGACTTTGTGGTCATCGAATTTACAGACAAGTGTTTTTACCCACTGCGCTACTTATGTTAATGTTTACGTCTACGGCATTTGGCTGACGCTCTTATCCAGAGCGACGTACATCAGTGCTTCAGTGACGTGCCTGAGGATAGAAGGTGCCTACATAAAAGAGTTCCAACCGCTCAGCATTCAGCACCACCAGTATACTGATCACCGCCTGATCATCTGGAATCATCTGCTCCTGGTTCTTCACTGGTTCAGAAGCTCTTTGTTCTGCTTGAATGATTCATACGCAGGTCCCTGTGTGTCTTAACCAACAGAAACATTCCTCTGAAACTGTTCAGGTTCAGGGACTGGACTGAAAATGAGAGAAGTCCTTCAGGAAGCCTGGAGAACAGTTACTCAAGACTATGTTAAAATACAAGAAAGTCTGGCTATATGGAAGCCAAGTATAAGACAGATGTGGCTCAAGACTGTAGTACTGAATAGTATATTTCACATAAACGCTGAGGTGAAATTAAATTAAGCAGCAGTAGGACTTGCATTGTGAGCTCAACTAAGAATGATAAAACAGTAGGACAAAAAATGTCGTATCGCAGTATGTCACACATCCTGTTGTGGTTAAACAAATTTTTTCTGTTTTCTAGATTCCAGCGTTAAAGTCACGTCAAACATGACTACCCCCATCTTGAATGTTTTGAACAACACCATACTGGCTGATCAGGTTGGTGACAAGGGCCTGACGATGCATTTGCTTGCAGTCATCTGTCATCTCTGCAGCTCTGCCACTGCCCAGTCTGTCTACAGCTGATAATTCATCATAAGTATTGTTGTACATTGTCATGATACCTTTGATCTTCCTACATGGGTCTGCTTTGTTTCCTTTGAGACATTTTAGATCAAGACAACACAGACAGAAATAACGATTTGGTCCAATTAATAAGATTTTTAAAGAAATTGCATCTACTTCTAGTCTTCTTTTAATTTGTAATCAAAAAGATCAAAACTGAAAAATATGTATTTTTTTTTTGTGTGTATTTAATTCATGCCTATTTGTACCCTACTTAGCTTTGCCCACACGTAAAGGCTGAGCTTTGCCCACACTTGACTCAACCATGTCATATATAACTGTTAAGTTGATTTGCATCCTGAACAGAATATACAAATACACTATATGGACAAAAGTTTTGGGATACCTGACAATTACACCAACAGGGATTTTGCACATATACCTAGACTTTAAAATGGAATTGGTCTCCCTTTCACAGCTATAATAGCTTCCACTTATCTTGGAAGGCTTTCCACAAGATTCTGGAGAGTTTCTGTGGGAATTCGAGCCCATTCATTCTGGTTTTGGATGAGGTCAGAGCTCTGTGTGGGCCCTTCAAGTTCTTCCTCATTGAACTTATCCAGCCATGTCTTTATGGAGCTTCTTTGTGCACTGGGGCAGTGATGCTGAAATAGAAAAGGTGCTTCCCCAAACTGTGTCGACAAAGTTGTCGTTGTCCAAAATGTCTTGGTCTGGTGAAGCATTAACGGGAAGTAAGGGCCCAAACCCTGAAAAAAACAAGTGTGAGCCAATTTTTGTCCATATAGTATATGTCTAAACCCTTCACACAAAGACAGCCTTCACACAAATTGAACCTGTTGTCAGAGATCTCACTGGGTGATGCAGTTCTGAGGCCCATTCCTAAAAGAAAGATTTCTAAAAGAAACATAAGACTCATATATGGATTTATGTTACCTGAAAAACATTAGGTAAAACAATAAAACAGTAAGATTTAAATAGTCTACTGTCAGAGTCTCCATGCTCAGGGTGTGTTTATTCAAAGAAAACAAGAACAAAACAGAAACGGGCGCGATGGCCACCAGGAATCAGGATCTCA
>JBBPDB010070439.1:0-10201 GCA_037974465.1 Brachypetersius altus | reverse complement strand
TTCCTGGCTGCCCCCTGCTTCACTTGGTGAATGGGTTAAATGCAGAGGAAGAATTTCGTGCTGTTCTCACTGTGTGCAGTGGTGTGTTCACTTATGACCGAATGATCACTTTCACTAATGCTTCAGCATACCAAGACATTTTGGACATGCTTCCAACTTTGCGGACACTGTTTGGAGAAGACCCTTTTCTATTCCAGTATGACTGTGCCCTAGTGCACAAAGCAAGGTCCATAAATGGTTGACTGCCCGCACAGAGCCCTGATCTCAACCTCAACACCTTTGGTATTAACTGGAACGGTTTTGTGAAGCGTCTCTGTATTTGAATGCAATGTCCCTGTTAAGTCCCTGTTGGTGCAGCTCATTTCAAGCTCGGGTTAACAACACCAAAACACGAAAAAACAAGAAAGAAACAATAAAAATGTATAAAGACGGCCTGATCTGAGTTCACTGGAATCCCCTCACTCGGTCTCTAAGAGAGTGATGGCGCGCGCGCAGCTCAGTTCTCGGCTCGCGCATCCGTCTCAGAGCGTAAATGCCGCCGGTTTGAGAGAACCCCGACATTTTTACAAATGCACGCCCTGTTTTAACTCCCATATGCCTGGACGCGAGATTAAATGTCCGTTTTTTGATCGTTTCACTTCGTTTCCAGCTCAAGAAGCCACGGTGAGCGAGGCAGAGCACGCCTGAGTGAGTAAGCGCGCGTGTGCACGCGAGAGAGACAGAGAGGGTCCACACAGCTCCTGAGAGAGCAGATCAGACCCCAACTAGAGAGCAGCGGAGCTAAAAATCTCCTCACTCTCTGTCTTTCACTGTCTTCAAACTTTTACAGTCATTACGCTCGTTCCATATACGCCGCCTGTCCGTTTTTACTCTCTTTTGGGTCATTTTTTTTGTTAGTTGTGGAAATGAAGACAAAAACCAGGGACCAAAGCTTGTCTGACTCCAGAGAACTAGATGGATCGTACGACCAGCTCACTGGTAAGTTTACAACTTGTTTCACGAGCAACAAAACGTGCAGTTTGGTCCAAATATTTGGTTTAATACTTACTAAACATATATAGTGAAACGTAGTGTCAGAATTGTTAAAAGGTCTGGCAGAGCTGCATGGTTTGTTGTTGTTTGTGCATGTTTTTGTTTTTTGTATTGTCCGTTTTAATGGGGTTCTCCTCGTTGACCTGGCTTTGTGAGCTTCGTTTTGTGATAGTTGAATGGTGGCACCTGTTAACACGTTTCTCCATGCGGAGCTGTCGCTACAGGGAGAAGCTCTGTTGGAGAGTAAACCCACCCGACACGGAGTCTTGTTAGATCTCTCTGTGTGAAGCAGTTTACGTGTAAGATTGTGGCTGGAGGTGTTTTCGCCTCCACGCATTCAAGCAGAGGCAGGCAGAGCAACCACACAGTACCCTTACACCTCAGCTGACGTGCAGGAGTCAAGGTGGAGAGGTAGGCAGGGGAGAGGAGTGGATGGAGGGCTCTGGTACCACCTGAACTCGTGAGATAGAATGCTGAGAGAGAGAGAGAGAGACAAGTGAGACGGAGCAGGAGGTTTAGGAGATTCTGCTGTAGTGTAGGAAACTGAAGGTTCAGGCATCTCCAATCACACATGATTTAATAAAATTGCCCACATTATTTACATGTATGGTGGGTTTTGCTGATGTTCAGAAAGGAGCAGGTAAAGAAAGCCCTGTTTTAAGCTCCTACCTTTGACCACCAACAGAAATTGATGTATAGAACACGCTCTGAAGCGAGTCCAAGTCTTATTCGATAATTTCAGTCAGTGAATCCTAATTCCCAGTCTTGCTGTGAGAGCACACGGTGTTGTCTATAATGTCCTGATCAAGTGAGGTGGATAGAGTAGCTCAAAGACTGAGAAGTACATCTATATTTGACTTTCAAGTTTAGTGTTATATATAGATCTTATATATAGAATCAGTGGAAATTACATTGAGGAACACGGTGAGCAGTCTAAGAAGGAACATTGGAGAAGTATGTTGTTATGCCAGATGTTAGGAAGTGATAATTTAATGGCTTGAGACATTAGAACCTCAAACCTCGTCGAAATTGGAGCGAGGCTAACGGTGGAAAAGTTTTTTTTTTCAGTTTTTATTATGTAATGTCTGTGTTAGCACAGGAAACTGCTGATTATTCAATTCGCTCCATTTACTGGAGCCCTGTCTTTTTGATACATTACCATTTTTTTATACTATTTTTTTAAAAAAGCATTTTTATTCACTGTTCAAACTACTTATTGGTTGTGTAACATCTCCATGTTGATCAAAAGATTTGCAGCTGCTGCTCTCATATAAGACTATCAGGCTTGAATGTTTTCTTCTGCTATAATAATCTGTACTTACTTTAAATAGCCTGCCGTCTGCTACATAATAGGGTTAAGTATTTGTGGGAGTGCATTTAATATATTGTCTCGTATCAGGTTAGGCACTGGCATTGCTTTTCTTCCGTTCTTCAGTTTTCCTTCTCATCTCTTTCACACAGTTTTCTGTCATTAGTTTGTACCAAAAGCCTCCAACACATGTTTCACCTTTAGTCACAGATTAAATACCAGAACATCCTCGTTTGTAATAACAGATTTTTTACTTTCCCAGTGGTGATTTGGTTCTGGAATAGTGACACACTTTTGCAAATGCCCATACATTGGTCTTAACCTTGAGTGCATTTTTTAGCCTGCGTGGACTACAAGGTTTTATCTAGACTGAGCTCACGGCACCATTTGGAACAATAAGCATTTCTCTGATAGAAATGTGACATGTCCAAATGGAGCACAGCCTTTGGCTTTGACGGGTGATTTAATTTAGCTCCTAAAACTAGATGCAATAACAGTTAAGTGGCCATTTGCAAAGAAATGACCCTTTTTCTGAAAAAATAATGTAGTTGACATTGTACTAGAACATTTATCACAAAGGCACAGATCCAACAGCATGCTATTCAGCGCAATGTGTTCAGAAAAAGTCTCATTTGTGAATTTTGGTTTGATGAGTGGCAGAAAGACCATTCTTATTAAAGTTGTACTGTGCTCCTCTATCAGCTCACAGCCAATTCATTTTAAGGTTTACATGGAGTCATTACAATAGGTCACCTTATCTGGAGTCACTTACCTTATATCATCAGTGCATCAGCTTTAATCTCTTTTTCAGATTATCTTCTTCAGAGATCATTTTCTTCTTGGGAGTTTTTTTAGCATAACAGTCTGCCAAGATTAATATTTTCTCTTTGACTTGAGGCACTTCAGTTGCTCGCATGAAATGGAAAATATGGGGGTTTGAATTTGACACTGTGTTTTGCCTTCTGTTAATGTGAATTACTGCCAATTCTTCAATATTATTTTGATTTTTTTTTATTTATTTAAGTCACCACTATTTTAGCCTTTTTTAGCATAATTCAACCCATTAACCTGTTCTATTCGAAAAGTCCTTAACTAGTCAAAGAGAAGCTAAATGATTAAAGGCAAATGCTAGAGGCTCTTTTTGGCTGTTCCTTTTAGATTACTTGAAATCCTAAACCCCGTCTGATTCCACCTTCCACGTTTCATTGCACTACCCTCAAGCAACCGACTAAACTGCTTAACTGTTTTGAGCGAAATGATAGTCTAGTCTAAACTTTAGGTGACATTTTATGTACTGGAGTAGAAGTGGAAACATATTGCATAATATCGGACATTTATTAAAATAATTGTTACTGATTATATTAGAAAGTACAACATTAAGTCAAGTATCCACTTATAGAAAAATAAATAATTTTATTATCTTTTTTTACTATCTGATCTGAGTATTCAGTGTATTTCTGAAAGGTATTTATCTGTTATTCATTTAAGTGAATTGTGGTGATTTGTACATAAGAGTAGTTTTCTTAAATAACCACAGTTTAATTGAGGTCAGAGATTTTCACTGAAAACCCCACTGAAAAGCCATCTTGCTGAAACGATATTGGCTTATTTGGAGCTCTGCCATAGAACTTTGTTTATCAGATCTGGACTTTCATTCCCTGAGCAGTAGTATATCTCAGCGCTGTGGGTTGGCGGTGTGAAAGTGTGGCTGTGTGGGAGAGGCCAGTGTGACTCAGAACTGCCTCTTCAGAGGCTCTGGGTGCGGGCTGTGGAAATGTGATGGGACTGACCTGCGTTGCTTTAAGGTAGCGTGGGTGATAGCAGACTTTAAAACCTAGCCCTTTGATTTGAGCAGAAATCCAGCACTCTAGAAATAGCTCCCTCGCAGTTTGCTCACTCCCCCCCTTCCCCCTCTTTGTAATTTGGAGCGCACTGTGCCAAAAGATCAAAGCACGATTACAGAAGTCATGTCTGGTAATGTTTTCTTTGAGCAAAAGGTAACACTTTCAAAAGAATGAACACCATATGAGGACACCGGACCTGGCTCATGGCTTATTTTTATTTATTTATTTATTTATTTGTTTATCTGCATGTGCCTTTTTGTCCAGCGTGATGCATGCCGCTTGTAGAAGAGATGCTGTCTGAGCCAGACCCTCAGGGTGAGGACTGTAAAATGTTTACTGGTATGAAATGAAAGTGACTTTCCTTTGTGTTTACTTCACCTGGTGAACTGTGACATCCGTTTTTGTGCTGTGTGGGTTTGCATTTCGTCCTCGTGCAAGGGAGGGGTCAATTCCATTTCGCTCGTTTAGATGAATTCATTTTTGCGTCGCCACACATTTACATTCGGTTCTTCAGCAAGTGGTGAAATCGCACTTTCTTTGAAATGCATGGAAGAATAGCAAGAGAAGGGACTTGACTCTATTTGTGCCCTGTTTTTGCAAACTTTAGCTCGCCGCTTCATAATTCATGCTACGACTAATATTTCATGGGAGAGACTTGCTATAGTGAAAGCCTCCCCTATACCTTCAGACTCACTGCCTCCATTAAGTGTAGATGATGGAAATCCATCAAGTCTTTCTATTTTGGGAGGAAAGGCAAAGTCATCTTTCACTCAGTTTGTTCAAGATGTGTGAGAGTGCGTGTGTATAACGTTAAATTACTGCACACATTATCCAATAATTGGTGATTGACTGGTCACACTGGTCAGTAGAATGGACAAATGTGGCACTTGATATCTTAACTTATTTCAGGAACATGCTGAAGCTGTTGAAGCAGATGCTCAATGTCCAGATCCATCCAAATCCTTCGCTGTTTCCTGTGAGCATATTTAATGGTGCATTCCCACAGCAGTGCTTTGTGAAATTGGTGATTGTAGTGGCACTTTTCCTCAAGAGCCTGCTGAGACTTTCATCTTGTAACAGTTGAGAAAATAGTTGCAGTTGAGAGGGAGAAGACACTTCAAATAAAGGCTTAAGCGTTACTTCATCACTTCAATGTGAATGGAATGAATAGCCGCTGATTATTGCTGGCATGGTAACTCAACCCACTGTTTTGCTGCGCCATTTGAAAGATGTGCCTCGGTGGCATTTATGCTATAGTATGGTGATCATTTGCCTTCTCTTGTGTCACTCATTCTTCAAAAACAACCTTTATACTGATTTCTAACCAACAGTAGACTGTTTATTAATTGCAATAATGCATTGAAGTGTATTGTTTTAACTTTGTATGACTTTGGGGCTATATTACGAAGCTATGTCAAAGTATATCATAGCACAAAGTCAAGCCTGGCCTGGTGTTCAGCCAACAGACATTACTGTTAGACTTTTGGCTTAAGTCCATGTTACTGAGAAATCCTGTGAGAAAGCAGTGTTTTATGCATCTTTATGATACACACTGTCTGTGTCCGATGGCACAAAACTAAACCAATTCCCTATTACAGATGTAGCAAAACCTTTCTTGGGCACAAACACTGCTACAGTGTCTGGGTGCGCCACGCTAATTTACCCGTGTAGAACGGTGTGCTGCATTAGTTCTGCTTTTGGTGCTCACATGTAAAATAAGTAATGAAAACAATTTTCTTAAAAACACATCATCCTGAACTGTAAATTCAAGTTAATTGATAAAAGCGATACATTGCCCATCTTAACGGCGCGAGATTCTTATCGCGCGATAAAAAAATTATCGCCATCAATGCCCCCACCCCCCGGCCAGAGGGAGCTGGGTCTAAACTACGCAAGCTATGATGAATTTCGCCTTGATATTTCAGTGACTTGTCCGGTTCACGCACGTTTTAAACCTGTCTCGGTCTCTCGTTCGGGTGGGCGGGGAGAATCTCACGCGATTACAAACGGCGTTTGTATATATATATATATATATTTACTGCTGCCATGGTAATTTTTTTTTCCAAAATGTGAACCAAAAAATGTAATATTGTCACGGGTGGAGCAGCTAGGCTCCAGCCCGCAGCTACTTAGGACATGGCAGGGAGAAGCCAGATGCCAGGATTCCATCGTAACCGTGACTTTATTTGCAGAAAGACACAGAAGGCACGTGGGCCTCAAAACAAAGAAACCAAAACCAGCAAGATAACTTCTAAGAGCACTAGGACGATGGACAGATAACGTGAACTGAAAATACACAGGCTTATATACACAGACACATCAGGACACTAAACATGACACAGGTGGAACTCAGCCGGAACAGAACACATGGCACACTAAGAGCACCCTCCCAGAACACAGAACAGAACCATCACCGCATACACTAGAAAACATAAACCAGAACAAAGCAGAAAAACAAAACAGAAAAGCAGTGACTCTGACCAGCCACTGGCCTGACCATGACAGGAATAAACACAAAAGCACTTAAAGGACAGGCAAATTCATTTAGATTTAGCAATTTGATGATGCATCCACCTTTAAAAAGTTTTTTAAAAAGTATTGGTATCGGCGATACTGGCTCTGTATTTACTTGGTTTCGGATCGATACTAAATTTTGTGGTATCGCACAGCACCACTGGAAGCATATAAGTATTATATTCTGCACCATTCAATTTTTTACTAGGGGTTATGGCCTAAACACTAAAAAAACAGCCCTAGACCATCATCGCTCCTCCACCAAAGTTTTAATTTGGTGGAAATATACATTCCAGTATTTTTCTTGTAATTTGTTAATCGGACTACCAGTGAAATTGGATGTATCGCTCTAGAGCAGGGGTCACCAACCTTTTTGAAACTGAAAGCTACTTCATGGGTACTGTGCCATATGAAGGGCTACCAGTTTGATAAACTAGAACAGAGTTTGCTTAAACTTCATGTATGATAAACATGGTTTAAAAGCTTGGTTTTTTTTTAGATATTGTCATTTTCAAATCTGTATAGATACAAATGTGATTAAAGAATCACAACAGGATAAAATGGCGAGCTATTTTTTAGAACAGGTCCACAGGCTACTCATGTGGTCCTTGGGGGCACCACGTTGGTGACCCCTGCTTTAGAGAATGTTTCCATTGATCTGGGCTTCACATAATAATGCTTCACACGAGGGGTTTCCAAAAGCAGCTGAAGTGACTGATTGATAGCAGAAACCTGCTACGTGCTATATGTGTGTGTGTGGTCTACCGCTTTGTGGCTGTGCTGTTGTTGCTCCCTGACTCTTCCACTATAATAATACATTTTATTTAGCTGACCACGAAATTCATATCTGATTGTGCTGAGGATAGCATCCTCTGACGGAACTATATTTACTGTCAGTGAGCACTTCGCTATGACCCATTCAACCACCAGTGTTTGTCTATAGAGACAAAATCCTTGATTTTCGACACCTGTTCAAAATGGGGGTAGTAAAATACTTGGACTTAATTTTACTTTTCCACTGGCACAAGGAACTGCATCGGACCACGAACAAAGGTTTTTCCATTACAAACAAAGCAACCCAAACACAAGCCGAGCCTGAGTCGCTCGATGGCAGAGCAGAAAGTTGGCCGCAGTGGAGCTGACTCCATCACTCCTTTCTTATTGATCGAAATGTTATCAGAACATGAAGAGAGGCCATTGTCGTCTCTTTACTGTCTGCAGAAAAAAAAAACGGAGGCACAAGCTAGAACAAAAAGTACAAGCACAACTGTCTGTTTGGGCAGAAGATAAATTTCAGTTTTTCTATAACACTAACAAAATTATCTTTAACGCTGTATGAACTGCGAGGGTGATCCAGGACATTACTGGATGTTATCTGTGATAGGTTTTCATCACACAGATAAAGAATGTACAGAAAGAAGTTGAACGAAAACAAGACTATCAAAAAAATATAACAATAAAAGCAACTCTGAGAGAAAAACTTGCCGCTGGTTCGACTCCATGTGTGCAGTTTTGGGACGACTGGTAAGAAATTTTGGGAGAGAGTCAGAAACACTGTTACTGGACTAAAAGATACAGTGTAAAATCAAAATGCGATACAATCACTGCACCTCACTTTATGGTTTAGATGCAGCATGGTTCCTGTGTAGCAGTGGAAAGTGCCTTAATGAGTCTCTGTGCTGCACAACAGTAGAAAACAGAATATTTTGCCGACCACAAGGACTGAGCTTCAGCATACAAGCCTGTGCCCCAGGACTAACTATTGCCCTTTATTGGACACCATTAGTGGTTACCCGTCTCCTGTAGTCAATCCAGGGGGCACAGTTCCTGTTTTGGCCAACAGAGTATTGTTGATCCAGCATTGCTAGTCAGCTGCGAGAGAGAATGAAACAAGAACCACACACAAAAAACAGAAGTCAAGATGCCACGCATCAAAAAAACCCAGCCTCATCTCTGCTCAGTGGGCCAATGCACTTAGAAATGTTTCATCACAAGGAATTCCCAAGTAAAATTCACAAGGAAACCATTTTTACTACTAAACTTTTAAACTAATACCAAAAATATGAACATTAACATAAAAAAAGCACTGAATACTTGCTGTATTTTGTCATGTAGGACTATACATTCAAACAAAAGAGGCTAATTCAGTTTATGTTCACTTTCACACAGGATTTCATCGTTAGACATTTGAAGCAGTTCTCATACATTTTAGATCCCCAAGGAACACGCTACAACATGCAAGGACATACATGTAGTACATAAACAATTTTCAGTGAAAGGATGAGCCTGTATAACAAAACTGCACCAAGATATTTGAGCAAAGAGATGAGAAGATAAGCTGTAAAAAGGCATCCTCGTATGAGTTGATCCCAAGTTTAGATAAGCTGTGTCATGCAATGCATAGCAAGTTTTCAGTTCTATATTTACATTTATGGCATTTAGCTGATGCTCTTATTCAGGGTGAAATATCAGTGATCAAGTAGACCACAGGTTAAACTTAAATCGACGTCCACTATCCGACGCTTGAACACAGTGAGGGACTCCGCAGCTCTGATCAAAAGAGGGAGTTTGATCCACCATGCGCTTCTTGGCGCATGCCTTCCTCTTCTTCTGAGCAGCGGAGGCTCAAGACGAGCCAAGCCCTGAGAGGACAAGCGACACGTTGTTTGATCAATGCTGATGTGTATGGGGATGAAAGTCCATTCTTGTCCTTGAAAGCAAGTGTTAAGGACTTGAACTTAATGCGCACGGCCATGGGGAGTCATAGCAATTGCCTTTCATGCCTTAGCAACCACCCAAAAACAGCTCTGTCCATACTGTTCAGTTTAAACAGGTGTGTCCCAATACTTGTGTCCATATAGTTTTGCATGATACCTGTGTCTCAATACCTTTGTCCATTTAGTTTAGGTGTGTCTGTGGGGTCTCATATGAAGTTTCATATGGTTTGGTCATTGTATGGAGCCTGCAAGTTTCTTCTTCTGAAACTGCATTCATTTCAATGGGGTGAAAAAAGAATGGAAGTGAATGGGGGGAAAGGGATGAGCGAAAGACAAGAAAAAGACGAGTGCAGGTCATCACTGAACCCGGTCAAAGGTAGAAGTTTCTGCTGTTTTTGATGAGGGACTTGCTAGAAATGCTTGTTCCAAGTGTCACTAAATATAAATATATCTAAATAACATGTAGCTTGTTGTATATTTACAGAACAATAAGGACACGTGAATTCAGACTATGACGCTATTCACATAAACAAATAAGAAGGATAAGCAAGAAAACGAATAAGGAGTAAACAAACAGGTTGGGCCTCAAGACAACACCAAAGTAAAGAACACAACAAAGCAAAAATGTCTCTGATGTTGATCTGATATGTTCTATCCTAGACTTTAGCCCAAAAACAAAGCTCTATATAAAGTCCAACAAAAGATACAGGCAGGGGTGGACTGACCGTCTGGCACACCGGGCGCTGTCCCGGTGGGCCGATCCCAATGTGGGCCGGGCTGGGCTG
>JBBPDB010070372.1:0-10204 GCA_037974465.1 Brachypetersius altus | reverse complement strand
CCCCGAAAGAACGATAGTGAGTAGGGCCCGGCTGCACGATACGACATCGAGAGCGGCCCCGGCCCAGAATCTCGCCCTCCACCCCCTCCCCGCTTTACAAACGGCTATGTCGAAATGCGCCCAATACTCAGGTAAAATCCAGATTTTGATTTTCTTTACAGAATATCTGGGGTAATTTACTGAGGATGCTGCACAGATAGTTTATCATACAGAGTAAAATCACTTCCTATCGGGACCGCTTTAAATGCATAAAATATCAATGTTACATATAGTATTAGCCCCCATCCTCCCCCACTACACATACTGAAATACTGTGTGACATATGTGTATGATTTTAAAGACAGGTCATCTGCTAAAATATTAAAGGAGGTAGTTATATATAGTATAGATAGTAGATATAGTAGATAGTAGAAATAGGCCTCCAGAATAACACGGCTAACACAATTTTACAAAATTGTGAGAGAGAACCTAGGCAAAGTGCAATCAGCTATTATAGCATAAAACAACAATAATTAAATTTGTTCTTATTACTTTTACTTTGATGGTGCACTCATTTGATGCACAACCGCCATCATTCTTCACTGTTCTTACTCGGATGCTTTCATCTAATTTTATCTGATCTTCATATTTATCTGATCTTCATGAACAAGTGACCAGTTTTCAGTAGTCATTGTAGCAACAGTGGCTTTCAGATACATGCTGATATTTTTCATTGGTCACATTTGTGTTATACATATATCATAAAAATACTTCGAGCTTTGTCTTCATCCCAAGTTTGCTAAGCGTCTCTTTGGTACCCTTGAGTAAGGTACCTTCCCCACACACTGCTCCCTAGACACTGTGTTCCTGGCTGCCCGCTGCTTTACTTGGTGAATGGGTTTAAATACAGAGATACATTTTGTGATGTTCACATTGTATGCTGTGGTGTGTTCACATATGACAGAATGGTCACTTTCGCTTTCATTTCACTTCACTTCACTTCACTTCACATAAGCATTGGCTGGGGAGTGGATGTTACATTTTAAATCTTAGTAACAGTGTTTATATTCATTTAAAAAAATGTGGGGAAAGTTTTTGATAAGCGCTTGGATATCTGTTCTCAAAATCAACCTTAAAATGTAAGGATGCTGTCACTGCCGTGCTTTTTCCCATTGAAGACAACAGGCTGACAGGCAGGAATCCATGCTGTGCATTCTTCATTTTCCAAGATCGTGCAGGAACAAAACAGGACAGGGTAGTAAGGGTGCTAAGGGTGATGGACCGACACTGAGTGCATACACAACAGAACTTAAATACACAGAACACGACAGACAGAAACCAATCACAGAACAGAAGCAGATGACAAAACCCAAAACAGCTGAAACCTAAACCATGTGACACGAAGCAGACCTGACATTCAGAATAAAAGTCCCCAAACCCAAACCAAACATAACAAAACACAGTGACCCCTAACGGTCACTGGCTGAGCCGTGACAGATGCATGACATGGAATCATGCTGCATACTGCATTTTCTGCTGTTCCTTGTAGCCCCATTAAAATATTTTCATTTCATATTTTTTTGTATCAACATTGGAATTTTAGCTAGTGGCAGGAAAGTTGATGGCAGCATTCAATGTTCCATTCCTCATCAACTTCCTCAACTTTAGATAATAGTACTTTGTAGCTTGAAAAAATGTGAAGCAAACACCACAAGCACTTCCAAACACTATATATTAAAGCCAATGTAATGAACCAGTTTTGAAATATTTGAATAATCTGCCTCTGTCCCAGTTTTCCATGCTATGTGCCTCCTAAATGATATAAACTGATGCAAATTCTTGACCGTGGTCTTTATGAATCATCCCCTGGCATGACTTTTGTCTCTCTCTGTACATAAATGTGTGTGGATGCGGTGGCTGGCTCCTTTGCCCTGAAGGGCCTTCATCAGTCTATAGCGCTGACACTGAGACATCCATGCTAAACATACCCACTGTCTCAAAGCACAGCTCAACCTGGGCTATTAGACCTTCTCTCCTAGAACAAGCGGATATAAATCAATATTCAAACCCGTGAAGCTTAGGGAATAAGTCAAATGAAATGCTATCACATTGTACCGCTCCATTATTCACTTCTAGCTTTAACCAGTCTGTGCTCTTTTATTCCATTGGGTCGAGTGTTGGTGGATGCGGAACAGAAATAAAGAGATGAACAGTAATTAAGAGGCTCATTAAAAAGTTGCCTCATTATCTACATCTGTGAAGTACCTCAGGCTGGATTGCACATAAATTAATAATAGCCAAAGTATCACACATCACATTAATATATCTATTTATCTGTGTATGTAACACACAGTCCGTGTCCATGTTGTTTTATCAATAGCCATATCGTTCTCTGGACCATTGGTTAAACAATGGTCACTTTACTATGAGCTTATTTAACTTTTTTTTGCACTAGCCAGTATTAAGCTCTTATAGTTGGAACAATCACGTAAGTAAAGGTGTCTTTACTTATTTCTTTACTTTACTTTACTAGAATCCTGTTTTATCGGCAGAAACATAATGCCAGTAATGATGTATGGGGCTCACTTTCAACTTATGCCTGCAGCTAAATCACTGCTATTGTTGTTGTTGTTGTGAGGGAGGGAGGGCCAATAGGGGCGATTGCTTAAGGTCTAATTCTAATGAAGATGCACACACCATCACTAGTCAGTCTCATGTTTAATTTGCCTTTGCTGTGGCAAATTAACCCCAGAATAATTCCACAAAAATCCACAATAGAGAGCATGAGGTCTACCAAACGTGACCTTCACTGATTATTTAAAAAATGTATATTCAGTCAAATTCAAAAAGTAGTGTAAAAATGAATGTGAACTTTTCTTTGTCAAAGTTTAGAATGTGGAAAGTCCTGTTGGAACAGAGCCACATTGAGAATTTGTTTAACTGACACTAAGGGTAACTGCGAGAGAAAATCCTGACAGTTGCGCTTGATGGGACTTGATTTGTTTAAACGTTTTTGTCTTTGACGGAATACATAGTGACATTCCCAATTACATGCATTCCGTCAGACACCGATCGCAATATTTCATGTTTAAGGCGGTGTCAGGCCTGTCAGAATCTACAGAGATGTATCTCCTCAGACCCTACAAACCCCTTCGCTCACAGACACAAGAGTACATTCGCACCTATATTGGTTGCACTGGGAAACAGATTTTCGATTTGGCTAAATTCTGTTCTCGGTCCAGCTGACTTGTTAGTGTAAGAGACGAAAGTAAGAGAAAAAATCCTCGCGTTGCTGCCACACTGAATTATTTCATCAGATAAAGACGGCTGGGAAATGAGCGCTTGTACCTAAATGGGGTGATTATAAAGCTCATATCCGGAAAGTTCTCAGTGGGTCTTTTTCTTTCTCTTCCCCCTTCTTAGGTTTAATTACTCTGACTCTTTCATACATCATCCTACTGGGCCTAGTTTCTCTTTGTGCTCTCTCTTTTTGCTTTCTCTCCCTCCTCTCCTTTCTTTGCAGGTTGAATTTGTTTGCTTTTGCTTCTGCTTCTCTTTCATCTTTTGACTCCATTATGTGCATGTTCATAACATGCTTTTATGTATTAACAGACTTGTTTTAGTGTCTTGGTCTCTAGACAATCCGTTTCCTTCTGTTATTGTCTTAGTATGGATGAAGCCTCTGTGGTCTCCCACTTTCATAACAAAATCTCAGCGTTGTAAGAGGTAATCCAGTTACACAGCCCGTTCTCCACCCCGCCCTGTTTCAGCAGCAGGCGAAACCTTTTGTTCCCGTAATCCGATTGATGCGGTTTTTCGTCCTGCATTTTTCCCCAAATTCTTCCCTTTTGCCACCAGATGACACAAGAATGGAGCTTAGAGCAGTACCTTTAGACCGGTGTGATAACAGGCAGTTATAGGTTGCGTGTCAGATGGAATTCCCTAAAGGATGGTGGAATAACATGTGCATGGCTCGATAAGGCGGCTTGTTGACCAGTTCTTATGGAACACCACCCTAATCAAATGCCAGTTGTTAGCATACTCCATTCCGCTCTTTCCTCTTCAATTAATTCCTAGGCCTGCATAATGTATACAGACGACTAGATCTGACGACTTACTTTGATGATCATTCGCCTTGCTTTATATTGTAATTGCATTGGCAAGCCTAATGCTTGTTGTGGCTGAAGATTGGTGCACAGTTTAATCAGAATAATTATTGAGTAAATCATTCACACACTCAAATGAACTGGGATTGATTCCCACAGCACACAGTAAAACAGACAGGAAGCATCACATTTGAGCCCTGCGCCCACATTATTATTGTTCTATAAAGGAGAAACCAACAAATATTGATAGCTTAAGCAAAGCTGGGTAAAAATCTTAACGAGACTACGACAAGTGCAGGAGATGAGGACAAGAAAGCCCAAACCTTGACCGGACTGCGCATTTTATTCATGCCCTATGGCTGCAGAAACCTGCTCAGAGTCTTTCTTCTGTCTGTCACTTAAAAAGAAAAGATTCGCAGTTGACCACCAGTCAGAAATGTTGGCACACCACAGGTTTTTACCACTTGTCCATTAATTGGGAAGTTGTTGAGTGATCAATTATAAATGAAAATTTGTCTCATTAATGTTTCATTAATAACTATTTTTCAGGGCATGTCTGGCATCGTGTTAACTGGTTGTGTGGTGATGCAAATTCTAGAGTCAAATTCTTAAATGCACTAGTTCACTGTTTCATCTCATTGACTGACACTTAGAAGCTCATTTAATATCTAACAGTTGTTTGGGGAGCCACATTATAATATTTGGCTTTTTATGCATCTGTAATGATGAATAAAAATTTGGCATTTTCTGGCTAATAAAGTAAAGTAATTGTTAGCAAAGAATATTGAGCACATTTTAGTAAATATTAAGTGAGTAACATGCAACTGTAGAAAAGTCAGAGTGTGTACGAACACTTTTGGGTAAGTGTGTTTTCAGCTGATGTAATCAATGTGCAGTGTGCACTAGAAATTGCAAGAGTATCGTGTGAGATTGCAGCACCTTCAAAATCACTCTGAAATTCCATTTAATGGTTCAGAAAAGAAGGGAAAATAGGTTGTTGTATGTAATAGTGCCCTAATGTGCAAAAAGAGAGCCATTTTGCTGAAAGGTTTGAGGGCTATATTGAAGCAGTGTTCATTAAAGTATTCTGTCATACAGCAAAATTCAGTATTGTGATAACAATTCATAAATAACATATTGAACAACCCTAAATGAATGCCTGATGTTGGATAGTACATGTACTGTTCACATGACAATTAATGTTAATGGTAACATAACATGGAACAGTACTTTAGCTCATTTGGCACAGAGCATACATCACCCTAGCAAACAAAAGGCTTGTCAGCGTGGCCTATTGTTGTCTAATTGTGATTAATGACCATTTGGGATTGAGATAGCTTGGAGTATGTATATGGTGGGATCCCAGATACCCTAGAAAATTGTTCAGATTAGCCTGAAATGCAGTTTAAAATTCAGAATTCACTTACTAAGCAGTTTGTGCTGGAACGTGCTATGGCGCGTAATAGTGGACTGTTGTGATGTTCAAGGCTTTACAGTGACTGTAAACAGTGAATTTTACAGTTTACAGTTTTGTATAGTGTACTTTTTACATTGTACTGTTGTGTTTATTTATTTATTGTTTTGTTTTTGCTGCACTTACCTTTGTATGGTCCACTTTCTGCCTTAACAATTGCGGGACTTGAGGGACTAGTCAAGGTTTATCTTGTCTTATTCTAATTAGACTCTGTGTTCTAAGAATGTTTTAAAATATCACACATTTGAAGAATCTTGGTATCTCCTGTAATTCAGCACTAAAGAGCTTTAAAGATTGGTTCATTATGATCCTCTGCTTATCAGTAGTATATTTATTTTTTTACTTCTGTTTATTTGAGACAGGGTGAGAATGTGAGAGGCATGACCAGAAGGTTCCAGAGGAACAAGAAATTTGTTGAGTTTGTGTGTGTGTGTGTGTGTGTGTGTGTGTGTGTGTGTGTGTCTGAGTGTATAAAGTGTGGTGTCCATTCACTGCAAAATAAAGACTCATTGAGGTCTGGCCTCTCTTCCTGGAAATGACAGAAGGCTGAAACATTGGGCATATTGTCATTTCTCATTTTAAAAGCTTTGTTGAGGTCCTGGCCGTGTTCTTCCAAATGCTGCGGGTACATCACTGTGAGTCCTTTCTGCTTCTGGAGGCCTGGGACTGTCTTCTCGCATTGTTTTCTTCAGCCCACACAATGACTCCACAGTCCGCTCCACTCGCGTTCAACTTTGCCATATTGCTTTAACGAAATTTACTAAAACACACCACAAAAGCTTTTCCGCCTTGACATTTCTGGGTTCCCTAGTGTCAGAGTTTCCGAGCAGTATTGTGAAGGTTTGGGTCAAATGAGTCTGCACTTCTTAGTCACTTGATCTTTAACCTCAGTATGTAATTTCAAACACTGAAGACATTTTTATATGGTCACATAACACTGTTATATCCAGGCGCTTTTCTCTGCTTGCACTGTATAAAGTATGGTTTGAGGGTCTCCTCCTAAAATTGAAAAAAAACAAAAAACAATATAAAATCCAGCCCTAATGAGCCCTGCCTTGCTGCACACCCTTTCCAGGGCCCTGGGCTATCCCGGATAATTTGCTACACCCCCTACACATAGAATAATACATTATTCATTTAGGGGACCCATGGAGTGCTACTTTTGTCTGACAACTGGAATGGCAAATGAACTTGAGCCGCAAATGTCACTCAGCTGACTGCTGTCAAACAGATGTGTTAATATTTATGAAAGCCTAATGCTAATTTGCAGGGATGAAAACGTATGGTGATCTGTCTCACCTTTGGAATGGAAGAGGACCTGACTTGTTTTCTTATGAAGGCTTGTCATTTCATGTGCTCTCTGGAGAGTTTCAATGAAAACGCAATAGCCTTTAGAGAAGAGATCAACAGCATGTGTTTATTTTTGGCCACTGATAAGCGCTGATAATTCAAAATATAATAATGTGCCCGTTTTACTATTATTTATATGTAACTTAGTGTTTGTATAATTTCACCTGTGTGTATATAACTTTTGTACATATCAACATGATCTCTCTCTGATATTTACTTTTATTATTTCTTTTTAGTGTAGACAGCACTGTCACAAATGTCAGTGTCTGAGGACAGGGCGGTTTGATAGATCTTCCTTGATCTTGACAAGTTGACAAGTCACGCATCATTTTTGGAAACCCTGCTGAACCAGACATGTGACTACAAGCCAATCTTCACTCTTAAAGAGAAAAGAATGCCAAGACAGGTTCATTGAAGCAATGGCATGAAAGAACTGCTTTACATGAAATGTAAAGGACCCTCACATAAGTAAATACCAATACATGTGATTTTTTTAGAACTGGATGTCTAAGCTACTTAATGTGGATGTTTATGAGTATAGATCCTCTCGAAACAGTCAATTTAGTAAACCTAGTGGACACTTGTGGACCCTAATGTGGGTCCGTCCTGAGATTAGACCTGAGGCAAAACAAACGATGACACACATTTCACACATTTTCTTTTCTGTTTCATATTGTGGATTTGTGATTGTGTTTTTTTCAAGTAGCTTATGTGGGTTAGAGCTGAACTTCAATTAGTGAACACAATTTCGTTCTCTTTTTTGTTTTCTACCTTATTGCTTTGCTTTCATTGTGTAAAGCTGCTTTGTGACATTGACCATTGTCTATATAAATAAAATTGAATTGAATTGAATTGAATTCTTTCCCTGTGGCCAGATCCCACCCTCCAGCTTGGTCATATAAGATGCTTCCAAGTTATATAACAATACTTCTAAGCTGGGAGAGACGCATGACTTCAGCCACTTTATCTATTCACCCTGCTGCAACTCATCATGAGCGGACATCTCCACACCCTCGTCAGAGAACTGTCTGTTACGTCACCTACGAACACGCATAGCATTGTGAGGAGGGATTGGGGGACTGGGATGGATGTGGGTGTGCAGACTGCTGTCATACCCGCCCAGAAAAGTGGTGCCAGTTGTGCTCTCTTGGACCCCCATAAACAGATGTCTTCTGCATTGTTAATGATCAATCATGCAATTTCAATGGCTGCGACACACCTGCATTTAATGAACTGCCTGTCCTCCCAGTCACTCTAAATGGTATAAAATGGACTTCTATTGACAAGATCAGGCTGCGGTTTGACACACTTAATTAAATACATTCCAGGTACTTCCTTTTGTCTGAATGCCCCTATAAGTAAAATATTTAAAAGGTTTTATTGATTCATCTCTCCTTGCAAAGTGCATTCAGCCTCAGGCATGTGCTCACCTTAAAATGATATAGTTATATCTGCGTAAGACTACAGTGCAATATTGCAACTTACTTACAAGAATCAAATAGTATGTAAGAGATTGTCGAGTACATTAATGTTATTATTATATTACTGTCTTAAAGACTGAGGGCCTCACTACTACTTACAGTTTTGTGTTAAAGCAGATATTAAATAGTCATTGCTGGTAACAATAGATAACAAAAATGAATTGTTTTAAGTGTCTAATCAAGAAATAAACGTAATAAATAATAACTTTCCAATAATACATGCCTCATTTAAACCGCTTGTCCATAACCAGAGTGGCAGGCGGTGATGGGCCTATCCCATCAGTCATAGCGTAATAGATGGTAAAGCAACCAGGACAAGTCACAAGTCCTTCTCATGGCAGACACACACATTCAGACGCACATGTACTAGGCATGTCACGATACTGAAATTTCAAACTCGTTACCGATCCTAAGGATGGTACTCGATACTCGATACTATTTCCGATACTACAGGGGGAGAAAAAACAAACAGGATCTTTTTAAGAAAAAATTTACGTGTGCTCAGCGGCTGTTGTACCAGTTCTCTGCGGAGGAGAGGTGAGAGTCCTGATAAAATTTTGCAGCGCTAGGTTTGAGTAGACAAATAAATGCTCAGTTTACTTTGTCTGCTCATTTTACAGCGTCTTACAGTTCCTAGTACAGGGGTATTGAATTTTACAGTGTCTTACAGTTCCTAGTACAGGGGTATTGAATTTTACAGCGTCTTACAGTTCCTAGTACAGGGGTATTGAATTTTACAGCGTCTTACAGTTCCTAGTACAGGGGTATTGAAATCAGGCCTTATATTTACATTTACGCTCTTATCCAGAGTGACGCACATCAGTGTTTAAGAGGCTACGTCTGTTGTTTCTGGGGTCCAGAACAGTCTGACGATTTACAGAATCAGGTGTGTTTGAGTAGTGAAGTCATTAAAACATCCTGGACTGGTCTCTGGTATGTGTACAAATCCATGCTTGGGGCATACCTTTCTCTATCAAATACTTTCATCTGGCACAAACAATGCATTTCCCAGAATGACACTGCAGAGTCAGACTTCAGCCGGGTTGCGTAAGTCCACGCTGTGCTCGAAAGCACACACTCTTTCCCATCACGTTATTGATTGGATGCCCGGTTTGCAAAATGATGAATTGAATATGCATCTAGTGAATCTGTATCTAGTGTTTCCATTGCTTTGCCCCTCAGTGTTTTTAAATTGACTCTTGTTGGAGACCTTGATGAACTCCCAGCCTGTGATATCAGATGCCTGCAGCGCAGTAACTCATTGTAACCTTTACATGAGATTTGTTTTAAGTACAATAGCTTTATCGGTGAAACTGGTTTAAGGGTAGCCTGGGCTTTACTGTTACTGAAACAACACACCAACCTGTTTTTCTTACAGCAAACAATTGAAAGCGCACACACACACACACACACACACACACACACACACACACATACAAGTATTGGAAGCTTTTTGTGGAAGCTTTTATGTGGAAGCTTTTTACCACATTATAAGAGCAGCCCAGGGTTTCTTTGTATTCTTTCATAGTGTGATGATAATTATGTCCTGGTCTGTCTATCTGTATCTTTCTCTTTCTCTCTCTCTCTCTTTTTCTTTCCTTGTGATCAAAGTTGTTTTTGTCATGTGACAGCACAGATAACACTGTGGACGGAAATTGTAGCTTTCATTAAATCTCTGTTGCGAATGAAGGACAGATAAGATTTAAAGCGACATAAACAGTGTAAATCCTTAAGCCTGGGTTTATCATGTTTGATGAGCAGGTTAGTCTGAGTTTAATCTGTCCAGGAATCTGAATCCAGTGTTGGAACAATGT
>JBBPDB010070361.1:0-10204 GCA_037974465.1 Brachypetersius altus | reverse complement strand
CACACACACACACACACACACACACACACACACACACACACACACACACACACACACACACACACCACACACACACATTGTATGACCAAAACAGCAGATTGTTGATAGTTAGGCTTTTTTCCCCTCAAACCCTTAAGATATCCTACAAGTTAATTTAGCCATGTTTTAACTCTCTCTGTCTCTCTCTCTTTTAAAAATCATTTTCACACTTGTCTCAGTACCATGTGCACTTTTTCACCTCACATTGTGAACTATACAAACATGCACCTGAGCATATCCGTCAACTTTCAGTGCAAAATGCACTAAAACCACCAAAACACTTCATACTTTACCCAAAAGTGACTTATGCTACCATAACTACAGCACATGCACTCTCTCATAAGATGACCTTGTCACACGAAAATACAATGAATGAAAAAACACAAACAACTTGAAGAACTGCAAAACTCGTTCTTCTAAAAGCCCTAAGATGCCGTCTTGCGCTGTCTGGCAATGCACCTCAGCGCAAGAGAATGTGCAAGACACTCCAGGAGAAGGCTGAACTACTGGATATGCTCTGGGAAGGAAATATGTACATCACTGTAGCGCTCCATTATGGTATCAGCGAGAGCAGCGTACGCTACGACAACGAGGCCCGGATCAGGAGGACCAGATAAGATTCCATGGCCGCGCATCTCAGCAGTATCTCGGGTTTGGCCGTTCTGGTCTTTTCCAGAACGCACAGATTGCTAGTCCACCCTGTATAAGGGTTTACCTTTACATTTTCATTTTGTTAAGCTGAATTTAAAATTAAATTAAAATGTTTTGCATTTTGTCATTTATCTTAGAACCAAACTAATAAATGTTGGTGAAAACCCCAGCAAATTTGTGGAATCCTCAGATATCATGGCAATATATATTTGTGTTTTTTAGTGCTAAATTATTAAGAAAATATAATTTACTAATTTTGTAACATAAACATTAACATAAATTCAGCTACAGTTCCATATAAAATATAACTGTATAAATGTTTTTGTACTGTTCAGAGAACACAACGAAAGCATGTCTAGGGATGGTTAACTATTGTTATTTGTTTTGTCCTTCTTAAAGCCCTGTATTTTTATTACTGTACATTAAATTAAAATTGGCTGATGAGCTCAGTCACTGTCCAGTGTCTGCTTTAACTGGTGGGTCACTACAATACGACTCCTCCTGAAGCCCTGAATAATACGCGCCATGAGGTGAACAGTAAATTATTGAACTGTAAAATGATTGGTGATTACTTGTACATATACTGTATTTTCATTACTTAAAAATACATTAAATGGTTTCTGTATTAACCCTCCTTATTCAAAAGAAAACGACAGCACATACCAAAGAAAACGACTGTGAATGAATTACAGTGCAGTATTGGGATGCACCGAATATTCAGCCACCAAAATTTTTCGGTCGAAAATCGCAAAAAATGCAGTTTCAGTTTCGGCAAAAATGTTTTTTTAACGCATCCAAAACAATGATGATGCAATCAACAACCGCAGACTGCAGGAGCCAGACTGGATTACAGTAAACATGTCTGTAGTGTGGGCACATTTCAAAATATCTAAAGGGAGTTCTCCACTGACTGGTACCAGCTCGGTTCAGTTCGGTTCTACTCTGTTCAGTTTGGTTTCAGACCTACAGTTTTCCACCACAACTGGTTGCTATAGCGACCAAACATTCTGAGCAGCAGCGTGAGCAGAGGCTCTAAGCTGAGGTAAACAACCTGGCATCATTACAATCTTCAGCATGGATGAACTCAGAGGGGTTTCTTATCTTTGGTTTCTGGCTGTTTGCCACAAAACTGAGACAATTGGCACCAGACAAGGCTTAAAGAAGTGACATTAGCGTTAGCTAGTACTAATGCTAATGTTCAAATTTTAGTTAAGAAAATTAAAAAAGCGAGTAGAGTGCCACCGAACTGAGCTGGTACCAGTCAGCGGAGAACCCACTCAGAAAGACACTCTCGTCCCACGCGGAGAATGGTGTTTATCTTTATGCAGTTTTAAAGCTCTTGTTGTGAACGCACTGTGTTCAGGCACTTCGCTCAGAATATAAAAATACACTTGAATTCACTGAGAAGTTTTATGAGAAGATATTTAATTGTATAATATTTCATCTTACTTTTAGGCCAAGTAAAATATTTTATTTCAAAATATATTTTATAGTGTGCATTGTTTGAATGCTAATTTCTTTCAGTGTTTCAGTTTCGGTTTTGGGCTAAGCGTTTCCGGTTTCTGGTTATGGTCAAATAAATAATTTTGGTCTATACAGTGCGGTCTATACAGGGGTAATATCGGTATTTACATTCTAGCACTGCAGGAGATCAGTGTAAACTGTACAGTACAGATACAGGTTTATCTTTACATTTTCTTTAAGGGTAATGTATAAAAAAATAGGCATTTGTTTTTCACTATACGTGGGTGCTGTTGGGAACTTGTATGATTTGTAAAGAATGTATTTGTATTGCACTGCTGCACATAAGTATTTGAACCCCTGGCAATAAGCAAGAATTCTGTCTCTCAAAGACCTGTTACTCTGCCTTTAAGAAGTCCACCTCTACTCCACTTAGTAATCCTGATTAGTAGAGCCTCTCTGAGCTCTTTAAAGACACCTGCCCACCCCACAGTGGACAAGACTGAAAGTTAATTGTCTTGAACTATGTCAGTATCTAAATGTCAGCAAAAATGTTGTAATTGTACAGAATTTTGCTCATGGTGAATGTTGTCTTGAACATGTTTTCATGAATTTTGGAAGAAGTGCAGATGGTATGAAAGCAAGGCAAAAGTATACTTAGTTTAGCTCTATAGACATGATTATTGATTATTTGTAAGCCCATAGTAGGATTTGGAATTTGGGTGTGTACCAATTCCTTAATATAGATACTCATTAGAGTACTAGAGCAAAAAAAATATGTCAACCCCTGGACATTTGTATGTGTTATACATATTATGTGTTTATACATGACACTTGCAGAATCTCTCCTTCGTGCACTGTGGGTGCAGAAGCCTGTCACTGAAGGAGCTGCTGGGTGTGTCGAAGTCTCCTACATGGGGTGGGAGATGTTCTCCAACAGGGATGACAGCTTGTCAGTCACAGCCTCCAATGGGTTCAGAGGACATCCACAGATCTTCAGGAGCAGCCCCTGCTCTCCAAAAGACCTGAGACTGTTTGTGCCTGCGGAAGTCTTCCACCAACTTCATGGTTTCTCCTGTGTTTATCTGGAGGTGTTTCTGCTGGCACCAGTCCACAACGTCCCTGGTCAGTTCTCTGTACTCCCTGGCATCCCCATCAGTGATGAGACTGACTATTGCAGAGTCGTGCAAGAAGTGCACCATTACCCCACACAGTTGATCCGTGCAGGACAACCTTTGAGCTGATGTCATCTGGACCTGCTTCCTTCCTAGCATTGATCCTCCTCAGTTCCCTCCTATCCTGAGTGTTTGAAATAGACAGGCTGGACCCATGTCCTGGATGTATGTTGGATGATGTGTTTGTGGGTAGGAGCCGTGAGCAGAAAGGGTGGAAGCGTTGTGAAGTTTAGAGGAGGTATGAAGTGTCTGAGGTAGAACAGAGGTGGGAATGGGGGTGTCCGTAGCGGATGTTGGGGCCTGCATCAGTGAGCACAGTATGGGCGTGAGGCAGGGGCAGGTGAATGGAACGTGTTGAAAAAGTGATTTAGTTCATTTGCCCACCTCACATCCCCAACCAGCAGAGAGTTCTGTTCTCTGTGGCCTGAGTTGGTACTAAGGCCTTGGCAAACTCTGCTGACGTTGTTCTCCTGAAGATGGTTATCAGCATTCTTTTCAGTTTTTTTCAGCTTTCTGCTCCTTGTATTCCTCTTCTGCCTTAGGACACCCTTGAACCAGCGTTTGCTTTTGTGTTGGCATACATTAAGTCAAGTTTTTTTTTGTCTCTGGTGGGGCATGTCACATTCTTGGTGAAAGTGGGCAGTGTGGAGTCCAGGGATGCATGGTTAAAATCACCAGAAATTAAAAACAGAGCTTGTGCAAAAGGTGTCTGCAGTCTGATGAAGACGGGTGATGAAGGCAATTTTTCTGACCACAGAGTGAAGAGAATCAAAGGCTGCCTGTGTTGGACAAGGAGTGGACATACGCCATTATCACAATAACTTGCAAAAATTCCCTGTGGTGGTAGTTTGGTTGCATGCTAACAGCTAACAGGTCAATGTCTCTACTGCAAAGTTGTTCTTTCACAGTCATGGGCCAAGATTTACACAATATGTTATTCACAGACATTATCAGTTGGTTCCCCTTTGCAGCAATAACAGCTTCCACTTTTCTTGGAAGGCTTTTCACCCAGATTTTGAAAAAAATCTGCCCATTCATTCTGTAGAGCATTTATGGGGTCAGGTAGTGATGTTGGATGCGAAGGCCTGACTCACAATCTCAATATATATAATATTTTGGATGGGGTTGATGTCAGGGCTCTGTGTGGGCCAGTCAAGTTCCACACTGAACTCATCCAACCATATATACATGTCTCTCCCATTCTCTGTGTACTGTTCTGTCTCTCTCTCTCGCAAACTTACATTGTCTCCAACCTCTGGCACTGGTCTCAATTGAAACAGTAGTGCTCATTTTAACTCTGTCTTTTTAGCTGGATAATTAGATTTGTGTCACTTTAAGGAAGGCTGAAGGAGGTAAACACGTGTCCAATAATGACACGATGAGACAAGATGTGACCTCTATTCTGCTCCCCTCAACAGGAGTCCCTACATTGCAGGTGTTTTGCTTTATCAAAAATCTGATACGGTTGTACACACTATGCAGGTCAACTTTAGTGAAAGCCTGATTTCCTCTATGGTCAAGTTTATTAGAGGCAATCAAAACAATTTTGGATAATTATATTGCTAAATGCATGATACATGGCCAAATTCATTCATCAGTTTAGCACTGTAGAGGGAGGACAGGTATACCATAGTTGGAATGCTTCTATGAAGTAATCATCCATAGACATGCCCCTTAGGTAAATGCACTCTAAGTAGTATATTGATAGCACTTTCACTCGCTCTATGAGACTGGAGGGATTTCAGCTAGAGAAGAAATGTCATGCATTTCAACATACTGTGTGAGAATTTCCTGGATGCAGGTTATGACTTTCTAGTGAGTTATGACTTTCTCTGTAAATGTAGAAAAAAAATAAGCGGTGTCTTAGAACGCTACTTAGTAGTTCTATGTGTTCTGTATTCAAAAGTCTGATGCACATTTTAAGGACAAAGTTATTTATCTACTGGCCCTTCTCTAATCAGCTAAACTTCCATTAGTGGCCCCCCGCCCCCCACCAGTAGCAGTGGCCTGTCTCTTTTTCTAAATGGCTACAATTACATACAATTACAACTATTGTCATTATAATTTATATAATCCACGGAGAGGTTTCTGTTGAGATTAGTGAAGGATGGGTGTCAATGAATAGGCAAGTGGGTAAGTGAAGATCAAGCTAGTCTAAACAGTAGGACTGTTTTTAATAACCTAAAGTCTTTATAGTCATGAGGGTTACAGATAGGCTGAAATTGAATTTTCTAGACCACTGCTAATTCACATCAATTTACGTTTATTAGTAACATGGAAAGACAAAATCCAATTGAAAGTACTTTATGGAGAAAAAGTTACACTATGAAGTAAAACGAACAAATGAAGCCAATAGAGGGAAGGGCCTGGTGGCCTGGAGGTTCAAACTGGGAAACTTCTTGCAGCGAGGTGACAGTTAATCACTGTACCAAAAAATCACAATATTCACAAATATAGGACTTACGCATTTAGCCTTTCTGCTATATTCTGCCAAGCCACCTCTCTTATTTTATTTATGGCTACATGTTTGTCTTTTTTTTTCTTGCTCTCATTTTACCCTGGTTCCACGTCTCGGCAATCGATTCATTTGGGCTTCTTAAATATCTCGGGTGTGTCTGCTAAGCCAGACTATGCAGGTCTGCCTTGCACTAGCCCTGATTGGCAAAACCTAGAACACATTAGTGGAACAACTTGAGGCTTAATTGGAAGTTGGCGCTAGTTCAAGTCTCACTTTTTCGGGTTTATTTAACTACTTTCATGGAATACCCCATTTGTTACCCCATCTGCTACTTGTCCATCACCTGTAAATATAAATGTCCTTGTCTTTGTGTCTTTGTTTGTCCACCCTGAAACTACCTTGCTTCCTGCCCTGTCCCTGCCCTTGATATATTCTGTTTTGTCTTACCCAAGTGGGTAGTAGTAGTAGTGCACAGTGATAAAGTAATAATTGTTGAAAAACACCTATTTATAGCTACTGTTGACTTCACCCAAATGGTAATGGAGTATTTTCATTACTGACCATTACTCTTAATTTAATCCAGCAATCTACTACCACTACTTCATTACACACGAGATTCATCACAATGATGCTAATACATCCCCTCCCTTTCGCTTCAGTCAAACAATAACATATGCCTCAGATCTTAGTTTTACTGAAAACCTTGCTGACTCTGTCTGGTCCAGCAGATAATCTAAGGGAATGTTTAGAGATCTAAGATGCAAAATATTGGATAGAACATTTAAAGGTGTGATCCAATGCAAAACATTTAAAAATTAGATGAAAATGGCAATTAACCTTAGAGACTATAACAGAGCATTTAGTCTGTCATGTTTAGCCTTCTCTCATCTCTCACTGAATCTAACAAAAAATGATCCCAGGTTTCTATTCAGAACAATTTCAAAATTAACTTGTAACAAAGAGGGGTACAGTATCTTAGATATCTGCAACATATCGTAGTGATGATGGACCTTTTAAACAATTACATTTAAGCTATTAGACAAGAAATTCACGTCCGCTGTATGACATGGCCAATGCAGATGCTGTTCAAAATGTAGACACATCAACTAGCAGAACTCACTACGATCATCCTCTCATCAAAATCTTCTACCCATACACTTTTTTCAGTTCCTATGAGCCTGATTAAAGAAGTCTTACCAGTAATAATCAGGCTTGTTTTAGCTGTCTTAATATTGATCATTTTCCAAAAGCCTTTCAACTGATACATTTTTTTTGACTCAGCTCTTAAATTACAGACCTATTTTTATTATTTAAGACATACCTTTTTTATTTAAGATTTTAGAGAAAGTTATGGCCCAACAGTTATGTTTGCTTCTGTATAAGACACAAATATGTGAAAAATTACAAGCTGGATTCTGACCTCATCAGAAAACCAAAACAGCCCTATTGAAATAGTAAACAATTATATATTTGCTTGTTTTGTTTATTCACTGTAGACCACTCTGTACCATTAAACAGACTATGCACATATTGGTACTATTACTAAAATATTGCATGATGCAGAAAAATTTGTTCAGCCTTTATTACCTTCAGACCTGATTACTGTAATGCCCTGCTGTTAGGCTGAACCTGAATAAACTATAACTAGTCCAGAATGCGACAGTTGTATTCGTTAGAACAGGGAAATTTGACAACATGGATCAGTCCAATTTTGGTCCAATCCAATTTTGTACTTTTATGTTTACATTTACAACATTTAGTAGCCGCTCTTATCCAGAGAGATGTACATCAGTGCTTAAGTCGTCCACATCGGTTCTTCAAACCTGTAAAGCATATAATTAAATGAACATCTGCTTTTAGCCAAGTTACTATTAGCTAAGTTACACACCTTAAAAACCCTTTAAAAAATGTCAGAGGTTAATATAAAAGAAACGAAAAGCAGTTAAGAGGGTAAGTGCCCATGGGTTCTTTTTTAATACATAGGAAAAGATGTATAAGAAATATCAAAAGGGAGTTCATTCGACCCCTGTGGGTCCAAGACTGAAAAAAGTCTTGATGCAGTGGAGGGTCAAGACGAGCGGTGCTTGAAGCTCTGAGAGGATGTGAAGTGACGTGCTGCAGTGAAGTGTGAAGTGTGAGGTAATAATAATAATAATAATAATAATAATAACAATAATAATAATAATAATAATAATAGATTTTATTTATAGAGCGCTTTTAAAGATACTCAAATAAGCTTTACATATAATTGAAAAGTTTAAAATTTACATTAAAAAAACTTACATACATTCAAAAGTGTTTTATATATTACATAGGTAGGCAACACAAGTAGGAATAAATGAAAGAGACCAGGTAAACACATATGTCGGTAAAAATGGTAAGAGGCCATAAGCAGATTTGAAGAGATGGGTTTTGAGAAGAGACTTGAAAGTTGCCAGGTGTCTGATGGGTTGTAGAAGGGAGTTCCAGAGGGAAAGGAGTGTGATGGTGGAGTAGTTTCAAAAGGTAGGAGGGAGCCTGGTTATGGAGAGCTTTGAAGTTGAGGAGGATGATTTTGAACTGTATGCGATGGGTAATAGGAAGCCAGTGTAGGTTTTGGAGAACAGGAGTGATATGATCTCAGAGTCGGGAGTGTGTGAGAAGCCGTGCTGCAGAATTCTGAATGTATTGTAATTTGTTAAGCAGTTTGGAGGGTAAGGTGTAAAGAATGCGCTGCCTTGATCAGTGCTGAAAAGTAAGGATGTGTAAGTCTGCATGCTGAATCAGCTGAAGTGGCCTTGTTACCTTCAGTGTAGATCCAACCAGTAGAGAGTTGCAGTAGTCCAATTTAAAGATGACCAGAGACTGGACAGGTAACTGGAGCTTCAGTGGTGAGAAAGGGTCGGATACTTCTGATGTTGTAAAGAAGGTATATGCATGTCATTGAGAGGTGGTCAACATGCAATGGAAATTACAGTTGTTCATCCAGCATGATACAAAGATGTCTTACCTTTGAGGGGATGATTTCTCAGAGAAACAGTAGGTTGTGTCTTGTGATGGACCTTTGATGAGAAGAAGCTTAGTCTTGATGGGATTCAGCATGAGGTAGTGGGCCACTGTCCAAGAGGAGATGTCAGCCAGGCAGTCTCTGATGTGAGTCGAGACCTGATTGTTGCTGAAGGTAGGATGCAAAACCATCGCCAGACTGTGCCCGAGATCCCAAGATATGCAGGGCTAGATCCAAAGATGTCATCTGGAGCATAGTCCACGGACTAGGATCGAGTGGAGATGTGGTGGGTTTGATGGACATCAAGAGCAATGAAACATCCTCAAGAGAGAGAGGTGAGAAGCCAAGAAACAGCAGCATGGGCTCATCTCCGGCTGGCAAGCGACATGGTGATTGGTAGGAAATACTACTAATGTCATCAATATGTGCATCGAAGAACATGTCAAAGTCCTCTGGTGAGAGAGCTGGAAAAACAGGGAGAGAAGGAGATTTAAGAAGAAATGAAAAGGTGGCAAAGAGCTTGTGAGGGTTGGATGCTGATTCAAAGTTTGTTCTGTAGAAGGAAGCCTTTGCAGAAGTTGGTGCCAAATTGGAGAGCAATAAGAGATAATGTCACTTTGCAGCCATAGAGCAGAGGGAGAGATGCGCTCTTTATAAGACAAGGGTCAGAGTAGATTAATAGAGAACCGGAGTCAACTGAAGATGGACAGGGGTTAGGGATGTTAGGGAGAGATATGGAAGATAGAATAGAGGGAGAGAGAGAGGACAGAGATAGAGAGGCTAGATTTCTGTGGGTAGTTGTAGGTGTTACACATGGGAGATGAGACAAAGAGGTCTGGGGAAGAAATTCGAAATATAGAAGATGATGCTCAGAGACATGTAGAGGAGTGGACAATATATTGAACATAAGAGTGATCTGGTTGATACTAAGTCAAGAGTGTTACCTGCTTTATGGGTCGGCGGAGACTCGCAGAGGGACAGGCCGAAGGATGATAGGAGCATTGCAAGCTTGCAAGTCACCTGGAAGTTCCCAAAGAGGATGAGTGGAGAGTCATCAACTGGAAATGAGCTCAGGGGGACGTCCAGTTTGTCAATTAAGTTACCCAGAGAGCCAGGTGGCTGATAAAGGACAATGATATGGAGTTTAGTTGGATATGTTTTGTAACAGGATGGACTTAAAAGGGTGAGATGTTGAGCTGAGAAAGACTGAGAGGCATCTACTTGAAAGAAGCAAACATGTTCCCCCTCCTCTATCTGTAGCGTGAGGAGAGTGAGAGAAAGAAAAGACAGGGAAGAAAGGAACCAGAGTAGAACAGATCTCATGCTATGAACCTTAACACTCACTTGAATCTCAAAGTGCTAGCTATCTACAGGTACAATCAGGGCTCTCAAGTTGACCCAAAACCTGCGCGTGAGATTTTCGGGATGTGCGGC
>JBBPDB010070342.1:0-10204 GCA_037974465.1 Brachypetersius altus | reverse complement strand
TCTCTCTTTCTCTCTCTCTCTCTCTCTCTTTCTCTCTCTCTCTCTCTCTCTCTCTCTGTTTCTTTCTCTCTTTCTCTCTCTCTCACCCTCTATTTCTTTATCTCTCCCTCTCTTTCTCTCTCTCTCTCTCACCCTCTATTTCATTCTCTCTCTCTCTCACCCTCTATTTCTTTCTCTCTCTCGCTCTCTCTTTCTCCCTCTCTCTCTCTCCTCTATCTCCCCCCCACTCTCTCCCTCTCCCTCTCTCTCTCTCTCTCTCTCTCTCTCTCTTAAATCTTACCATCTGCTGCAGTCCGGAGGCCATGGTGAGGCGTTTGCCAGTTAGATGAAGCTGCCCGCACACACACACTCACACACACACACAAAACACACACATATTTTCATACTTTGAGTAATTTACCTGTTATTACTCTTATACTCACCAATTCATCAGACAGTAATCACAGACTGCACAATAACAACGAACTCCTGTAAAATAAACAACAAAGCCATTAAAAAACATACATAAAACACAATGTGACAAATAAAGGGTCGACAAATCAGGCCTGTAGGAGAACTTAAACCATACGTTATCATCATGAAATGGTATCGAATCACTGCTGTGTGGACATTGCCTATAGGAACGTGCTCCTAGCTAAGTGTCCACAAATCACAAATTCACAAGCACTGACTTGCACACTGTAAAAGCCTTCACCAGAGGATAACCAGTAATCTGAGAGATTGCAAAGCAAGTGTGTGTGTGTGTGTGTGTGTGTGTGTGTGTGTGTGCCTGAATCAAAAGGATTATTTGGCGTCTTACTGTAACTCTGGTGGCGGCTCCAGCTGCTGTTTTCTCCCCTGCCCTCTGAGTCTGGCCAGGAAGTGTTACCATGGCAGTGGCAGGAAGTGACCAGCCACTTGCAGCTGGGTCCCCATGACGATTGGGCCAGACTCCAGCGCGAGAGAATAAACGGACGGAGAGGAGTAAACAGGGGAAAGAAAAGGTGGATACAGTAAAGAAGTGGAAGTAGGATTTCCCTAATGTCCTCTTTGTTTCCTTCTTTGCATTCTGAGACCGCACTCAGAGCCATTGTGTGTGAGGCTGATTTAGGGTGTGTGCACGGTTTAGCAAAGTGATTGAACGCATGTCATTTCTGGGCTGATAATGACAACCAGTTGTTTACATAGTTACGGCCCATACTGATACTATTATACAGATATTTACCTTTCTGCCTCCAGTTCTAGTGCTAGTTGCCAGAATCCACCGCTCCCATGTCCAAACTACCAGTCAGAGTCAGGAGGTCTGACAAAGCCCAAAGCTCATCAGTTTGTGAGGACAGCGAAGGTTCTGTCTAGTCAGAACCAACAGGAACCAACACTGGGTTAAATGCAAAGGACTCAGATAATTTCCTCAGGAATCAATATATTATATAAAGTAAAGTAAAAATATAAAAGTATAAAGTAATCCCCAACATTTCATGGGGGGTACGTTCCAAGAGCACCCACGTATAGTGAAAAAATTGCCTGAAATGCCTATTTTTATAGTGTAAACCCTAAATATGCCATCAAATATGCTCCCAGAACACTTTAATTTCATTTTAAACTCAGTTAAAGGGTAAATAAATAATCAGAATCAGAAAACTTTATTGTTTAAAAACAATTTAGTATTTACAGTTAGCATTAACAGCGTGCAAAGACTCGTACACAAAAGAAACATTGAAATAACTCTCTCTACCCACATGTTTACACAGGGCACTGCTTACTAAAACTAAATAAACTGAGATAACTGTTGAAATGTTTGATTTTTTTGGGGGGGGGTTAAAACACTAAAATACGAGGACAATTGACACAGAGCAGTCATGCTACATGCTGCAGCAGGCTTCTTCTTCTTGTTCTTTTTATGGCAGTTGACAACTTTTCAGTGTATTACCGCCACCACTGGACTAGTGCCGGTAATACAGTTCGGTTCTCAGAAATAAATCAGCGTTAGACTGAATCCGTGAGTGCTTATCCACGTAAAACTGAGGGATTACTGTATATTCAGGCCATCCCAGTTAAATAATGTGCTCACAAGAGGTTCTTGTGAGATTTTATGCAAATGCAAACGGAGTAGACAATGATTGCAGCGTAGCTTCAGATAAACAGCGAAACAGAAACAGTCCCAGAACAAAGTGCTGGATACAGCGCTGCTCATCAGTAAAACAGAAACAGTTCTGGAAGTGTCTTTGAAGCCCACCATGGTGTAGAAAAGGTTCAGCTGCTTAGGTCTACCTGATCAGTATCTTTGATGTGGAAGAGGAGTTATCAGATATACTACTCAGTAACTACACTGTTTATGAGGACACGCAAAAAACAAACAATACACCACGCAAGCAAATACACATGATGGAGAACGTACGCAAGAGGCTGGGTATTTATTTATAGAGAGACAAATGCAGAACAGGTACTGACAATCACATGAGTGGGAGATACCAGAACAAGAGGTGAAGCAGGGAGAGAGGGAAGTGTCTGGCTGAGTGGGCCTGTCGGGGGCGTGGCCCGCAAAACCCGGCCATAACAATGAAATTTCTCGTTTATCAGAAAATCATCTCTTGCTCTCAATATGTGTTATGCTACTACATTCTTTACGTCTCCTGTGGAAACGGTGGGGGAAAAAAATCGTGTTCTGCTGCCAAACTGTTCCCTCCTCATTTTGACCTTTTGACCTCTGTTGCATAATGCCTCCTCTGCTCATACTGTGAGTTGGGATAGTGTGGGAGACACACCCACACAGCACCCAGAGTGCATCACTCTGGCAGAACGATTGACAGCTCGACTTCCCTGCGCTTCAGCAGTATCTGGAAAAACACTCGCAGTCAACTGTGACCCGTCGTATATTCTGGATTGAACAGATTTGTGTGTGTGTGTGTGTGTGTGTGTGTGTGTTAGGAGAGGCTTCTCGTCCCACAGACCCGAGGAATGCAGCAAACCAGATGCACGATGAGTAACTACAGAGCACTCTGGAAATTAGACCTTTAAAGAGGCACACTCATCCACAAACACACGCTCGCAAATCTAATTAAGCCCCAGATACACGCTGGGTCACGGTTTGAGTGTTTTGCCAGCTATTGCTGCATTGAAAGAGACCTGCCAATATTTCTGTTAAACTGTACGTGAAAGGAAATCATTCACCATTCTTTCACTGTTGCACATATAATGGCCAAATGCTCATGTTTCATTTCTACCTGGGGTCATTCAGACCTCACATACACAGAAACTGTGTAAGTCAGGACCTGAGGTCACATACACTTATGTGCCAAAGCATTAGAACTTATAGCAGTTGGAGTAAATCATGTGCGCTTATCAAGGTCTGGCATAAAGTCCTGTGTATGGTAGAGTTGGTTCTTGTAGTCCGCATGATGGATGCAGGAGAAATGGCCAGATATGAAGACCTGACAAACACTGACAGGGATTAAATTGCTATGGACAGACGACACGCTCAGAGCATGTCTGAAATGACAAGGCTTGAGGGGTGCTCTACTTTCAACTGGTGGTCCGAGGAGGGACAAACCACGAACTGACAACGTGGTGCTGGGATGTCCAGAGCTCAACAGTTTATAAGGATGTCAAAACCAAAAGCCCCTGTCCATCATCCCAACTTGAACTTTGTAATCAAGTGATTTCCATACTGAACAGTGAACAGTTTCCAGTTTTCATCACTGATGCCTAGTTAGAGCCGGAGTGGCTGCATGTTGAATCCATACGCACTCGTACAGTCAAAGGTCGCAACTCCTCCATGGTTGTTGCCCCTGGCTCTTGTTCATGCAGCTCGTTTATTCTTGTTACTCTTCTACATTTGTTGCTTTTGTTAGCTTGCTGTTTGATTTATTCATAAAGTGAAAGTGACAATCTGGTCATACATGAACACACAGTGTGAACAGCACGAAATTCTTCCTCTGCATTTAACCCATTCACCAAGTGAAGCAGGGGGCAGCTACGAACACAGCGCCCGGGGAGCAGTGTGTGGGGACGGTACCTTGCTCAGGGTACCTCAGCAGTGCCTAGCCGTCTTGGGAATCGAACCCAGACTGTCTGGTTGCAGGGCAAATGCCCTAACCACTAGGCTACCTTAGCTCTAAGGGGATAGAAAGAAGGGCATTTTTCAGCAGTTAGAAGCAATACCTTCAGGCGGTTTCAGCCTGGAATGCTTCTGTAGATGTTTTGAACAGCCTTTTAAAGGAACTCACCGTGATGTTTATCAGTTTGGAGCAGGTACTGTTGACTAAAGATGTCCTTTGGTGTTCACTGTGTAAACTATATGACAGAAAAACACACTGAAATCCTGGAAAGTACTATAGTTTCGGACATCTCTTTGATGTGCAGGTTCCACTCATTACAGAATGCTGCATTGACTCTGTGTGCAGGTCAGTTCCAAGCTTCAGTATTTCTAAAGCAAATTCTGCATAGTTCTTGTTAGCACTCACACTCTTGTTGACCTGCCTGTCTTCCTCTGTTCTAAGGCGTTTGGTCCTGATGTGTGACATGCCTGCATCACCTTTGGCACCATTCCCACTGGCACAAGATTGCTGTTTAGGTGACTGGACCCACTACACTCTGATTCAGTTAAAGTTCATCTGTTGTGTCGCTACAGTATGTTCTCTTAGTAGTGTAGTGGTGTGCCAGTTTAGTGCAAGCTAAAGCTGTTTGGTTTAGTAAGTGTGTTAGAGCAGGGAGCCGCAGCTGGGTTCCCCCGCGTAGGGAATTCCACCAATATTTCAAAACTGCAACATAATTAATTCATATAGATGTAAACAAAGTTCTTCAGAGTCGTTTGATATGAAATACTCCGTTCTAGAGAAATTTGCTGAGTCAGAATTGTTCACAGTGATGGTAATAGGGGACCAGGCGGCCAAAGAGTTTAATACTTTAATGAATTGAAAATGAATCTTTGGCTTCTGGCCAAAAAAACAAAACACACACACACACATTAATGGCAGAGAGGTATAACTAGGACTTTCTACAAGGGCTGAATAATATGACAGTTTTTATTATTATTAGAAGAACACTATCATGTTTATTTTCACTACTTGCAGAACAGCTGCATTTTTCCAAATGTATCCTCTGTATCCTCTGTAATGAATGAACCATAGTTGTTGATAGTGTTTTTAAATGTGGCATCACTGGTTCTTTTTTGTCTTTTCTGACTTATCTGGTGTCAGAGAAGATAAAACACAGCTCACATGCTTATAAGATACTACAAATATTCTACAAATATATTTGTATACCTGATTTTTACATGAGGCCCAGTGTCTGTAATCACAGTCCTTTCACACAGATTCAACACTGCATTATGTAGTTCACAGGCTGTATTTACTGTAGCCTCTTGTCTCTTTGACTTAGTGTGGCGGGTTTAAGTGTGTATGTGTATGTGTTTGTGTGTGTGAGTGTGTATGTGTGTGTGTGTGTGTGTGTGTAATTTGGGAAGACAGGGTGTCTCAAGAAGACTTATGTTCAGTATTTAAGCAATTTACAAGGTCGTAGCACTTTGTCATGCAAAGCGATGTCGGTTTACACATCAATACATCAGCTATTTGTCAGAAATAAGTGGGTTGTTAGACAAAGACGCGGGTGTTAGTAGCATGCGACATATTTATGGAGCATTTAGAATGAGTGCAAATAGCTATACAGTCGGTGGAAAGAACTATACAATAGTCCACTGCTTATATTGCTACGCTGTATGCGTACAATATCAAGCATGTTCAGTCTTTTGTTTGTGTGTGAATGGGGAGAGAGATGTATGCATTAACAAAGACGAAGCGACAGAAATCAGCCACAGGCACCTCCAGCATCTGTCACCACCTGCCCATTTCTCTACAGCTTCTACATCACAGACTGACAGACAGAGGGACACACGGACAGGCTGATGCACACACTGTTTAAAAATATGTCTTTTTACAGGTTAGTCATCTGTATAGTTTATGCAGAGTTTATGCATTTCTGCATTTAACGGTAAGTGTTTAGATTTCCAAGCCTGTGTTGCAGGCTGACAGGTTACTATACCTTCATAGAGAGAGAGAGAGAGAGAGAGAGAGTTAGAAAAAGAGAGCTCACTACTTTTTTCCTTATGGTGATAATTTCAAATGTATCATTAAACATGATAACTCTATGAAAATGTAAAGTATCTATGCATGTTTTTACAGTATCGAACATTACCCCAATGTAGTATATTTACAGCAACTGCTATCAAATAAGGTAGAATAAGATGAACTGCATATATGGTCTTTATCTTTAAAAGCTGTTTTGCTGGGCAGTAGGTACTAAAAATAATGAATATAGTAGAGACATTGGATTAATAGTGGTTTTATGTATCAGTGTATCCAGACTTCATATTGTAGTAGCCAAGCATAACTGATTTCACATTATCATGCAATGGCTGGAGGCATTGTTGTTCTAACCAAATGTCAACAACATTTTTCATTTAACAAAACAAATATGTCTCCTATTGACTACTTTCTGGTGTGTTTGCATTTATTATCATCAGGGGTTGACATAATTTTGTTGCTGCAGTGCTCTAATGAGTACCTACATTACCATCGGCGCTGGAACCCGTTGAATCCTAATGGACTCCTTGTGTCAGTCAGAGCCAAAAATAGCCCTGCAACCGAATCTTAGCGCTCCTAAAGCACATTGGCCGAGTCATGAGTGAATCCGCCAGTTAACTTCTTCCACAGCCGAAAACATGCAACCGAATCTGAATCGCTCAAACACGCAGGTTTACTTATTTGTTCGGATTGCTTTCATACCTATGTGTGTTTAAGTTTTTATTGTGACTCAAATGACTCACACACCGGGATCAGTTTAGTGAGTGACTCAGAGGGAGCCGAATCCTAAAAAGGATCCGAGAATTATAGCTGTACTCTGAACTGGTGAACGAGCCTCGTATCGGGCAGGCCGTGAAGTCCAGGGGGCGGGACATGCAGTTACAGAAGCGCTGACACGAGATCAGCTCTGACTGAATTTTGATTGGTGCAGAAGCGAGGTTCCGCAGACCGGCAGGAACCATATTTTTAAACGTCATTATTATTTTTCTTTTAAAGTTTTTCCTTTCCTGAGTGGTGGTACTTAGAGATCCAGTATGAACTTACTCAGATTAGGTACGCATTTGCACAGTGAAGACTTAAAACTGGTGCGCATTTGTCGTACCACATACGCCAATTCTTGCATGCGTACCACTTATGTCAGTCGCTGCTGTTAAGCTGCTCTGGCCTGCCTTGACTTTCATTTTGATATTGCTTGTGTTTTGGTTTAAGTTATGTGCTGTTTGCATTGGTTCCCATTGGTGAAGAACCTTTTCTATTCCAGCATGACTGTGCTTCAGTGCAAAAAGCAAGCTCAATGAACACACGGTTGATCGGAGGAGACTGTAGGAGAACTTTACTGACCCGCATAGAGCCCTGACCTCAACCCCATCCTTTGGCTTGAACAGGAACGGCGAATTATTGTCGGCCTTATTGTCCAACATCAGTGCCTGACGTCACAAATGCTCTATAGAATGAATGGGAACAAATTTCCACAGAAACACTCCAAAATCTCCCTTCCAGGAAGATTTAAAGCTGTTATTGCTGCCAAATCTATATTAAAGTCTACATATTTAAATGCAATGTCATGAAAGTGTCCGTTGGTGTAATGCACCAATTTCCAGCTTTTTTGTATTTTTCTTCATGTCTTTTCATAGGAAAAGTAATCCCCGTGCTAAAACGTAGGGGCAGGGATTTATTTTCATGTGCCTTTCAGGTTGACAATACGGCCTGTATTGCTGTGTAAAAGTGGTGAGTTTATACTTGGGCTGCCTTGCCTTTTAGCCAGAGATGTTTAATGCTTGAACAGCTGAAATCCGAAAAAGTCACTAATTATTGATGCATCGTAATTTTATCAAGAGTTATATAAGATTAATAGTAAAAGTAAAGTAGAGACATTGGATTGTTTTATGTATCAGTGTGTCCAGACCTTTGTTTGAGCTACATTTTTAACAGATTAAAGCATAAAATTATGAAATGTTCAGTTTATAGAGAATGTTATAACCTGTTTGGTGTTTAATTGTTAAAGGCAATTATCTGTGAATGTATTTGTCAATGATTTTAAATATTGACTAATTAAATTAACTGGAATTTGATATCACTTTATAACAAAAGTGAAGTGAAGCTCTCCTCTCTCTTATCGTCTTTATTCACTCTCTTGCTCTCTCACTCTTTCTCTTTTTCTGTCTCTCTCTCTCTCTCTCTCTCTCTCTCTCACTCACTCTTGAAGCCAGTCCAGTCAGGGAGATTAGTGAGCCACAGTGGTTTTTATGGGAGAGCTATTTTGATGGAGTTGATATACAGTGGTAAGCCAAACCGTTGTGTTGTATTTAAAATACTTTTTTTGGGGGTGAATTGCAGCCAGCTGTGTGTGTGTGTGTATGCACTGCGCCATTTCAGCATTTGTTATGTCAGGATAGTAAAGTTGGGTCACTGAAATGAAAGAACATTTTTAATGCTTTATTAAAGCAGTAAGACAATAAGTTACAGTGAATTTAATGGCTTTGTTTGTGTCCAAGCGAATCAGATTTCAACACTGTGACTATCAATTAGCATGCATTTTTTAATGAACCAAATGAACTTGGTCTCTCACAGAACTTTATCAGAAACAGCTGGGATTGGTCAGCATGCTCCCATCAAACACAGTGGAGGTTTGTTAGGTCTTATTTGCACTTCATGTCTTTTGTGGTGTACTGCAGAGACCAGAATTGCGACTGTACTTCTAATATGACTTTTACATACAAATTACTGTATTTACATACAAATGACTGTGATTGATGCAAGTTTAGGGAGACAAAAAAATCTGGTAACAACTGGTAAAGTAAATAGTTGTCAAATATTCACTCTTTAGTGACAGGGATTCCAGGTACAACAAACAAATCAGAAATTCTAACTAATATAAATGCTGTAGACTGCTCCTCAAGATTTTAAGCTGTTTGGGTTACCTTTTTGGTTCATTCTTTTTATAGATTTTTTAGTTTTGTGTTATAACAATGTTATCCTAAGGGCTGAGGTGGAGCAGTTCTGGAAAAATTGGATTAAACATTTTTTAAACTATCTTTAATATGGTGCAGTTACATATTATTTATGTTTCTAGTTCTGCCAGTCCAGAAACTGGGAAGTGGCTGCACTTGTCATTTGTTCTCTTATTTTAGTGTCTTCTTTCCACATGCTCAGAGTGAAAATACTTCACAATGACTAAACATTACATTAGTTAAGCACATTTCTGTGTGTTCCCTGTGGATATTCACTGATGCTGTGGCGCACAAACGAATTGCTTCAAATGTAAGCACATGTAAGCGAAGTTAAGCCAGGACTGGAGCTGGATAATGGTTTCATGATAAACAGACTAAAAAATGGCCCGATCTGAAACATTAAATACGCTTTTCCTTCTCCTCTGAAGTTGCCGTTTTTGGGGACGAGAGGTTTTGTTTCATAATTTTTCTACTACAGTTGGCATAAAGAATTTGAATGTTTGGATGTTTATTATGTTGGTTAGTTGGTTACTTATTTCAAATTTAAAAGCAATGGCAAACTTTTAAACATGGTTAGGCTGAAAAAATCATATCACACCTAGGTGACGTTGAAAACAGCAACAGTGTATTTCACAATGGGCTTCTTTTCTTTGAAAGACTGAAGAGAGATGAATTAATGTAAGATGTTAAAATGGTAAACATTGTTTAAACAAAGATACATTTTAAACAGTCATTTGTTTATATCTCATTTGTTTTATTCTCATTCTGAGAAAGATTTAACGATCCTGAAAATAAATGAGATTTATTGTCTATAACTGAAAGGATTTCCTCCACAGTGGAACTGAACTTGGAGCACTAAGCAATGGAATATGATCAGATTTATATCCTGAATTTATTTCTGTATCATCATTGATGTCTAGGTGGGCAAAACTCCATTCAGACTCGTTTGTCTGACATGACATTACAACATGTCTCTCTTTTAGTGTCTCTGGAATGTTCATTGTACAAAAAGCTGTAAAATAAAAATTAGAAATAAATAAAATACAAAGCAAATCATCTGAATGCCTCAAATGTAGTTAGGTATATTATGTGAAAGTGACCATTTGTCATATGTGAGCACACCACAGCACACAGTGTGAACAGCACGAAATTCAACCTCTGCATTTAACCCATTCACCAAGTGAAGCAGGGGCA
>JBBPDB010070302.1:0-10205 GCA_037974465.1 Brachypetersius altus | reverse complement strand
GGTGTGGCGTGTGAGCGTGTGAAGACAGTCAGATGCGTGTGTCTCACGCTCATTGCGTGAGACTTGAGAGCCCCGATGCAACTGCAAAAACAACAGCCAGACAAATATTCTACTTTCTGTTAAATATTTAAGGATTTACTGCACAACTGTAACTGACTAAGTAAAGAATATGTCATGTTCATGCATTACGATCTTCAAGAATCAATGTGTAAGTTACAAGTAACAAGAAACTCACTGAAAAGGGAATGTTTAGGAAACAGTTATGTTTTCAGGCTTGGCTTCTGTTTTGTGTGGGTTTGGAGCTTCACACACTTAAGATGGATCTTTCTGCTTACAGACCCAAAGCTATTATAACCTTTGCTACTCTAAACTTTAAAAAATCAAATTCACATTTTCTCACTGCTCCTAGGTCAGTTTTTGGCCAGCGGGTCACGACCCTATGTTTGAATGGATCGGCACTTACTGCCCACCTCAGTAGAGCCTGGAGCGTTGCAGTCGAACTGTTTGAATAATGGCCGTAAACTGGAGCTTTAACCTCAGGCCAGGGGCAGAGTATCATCCCATTGTCTGTGTGAGTAGACTGGAGTCGCAGAGGTAGACTGGAATGATCTTACTGGAGACGATGACTCAGACCAATATAGTGCATTATCCAGGGCCCTGCCTCTGCGTCCAGTAAAACAAGCTCTTCTGCCTCTGAGTGCTTTAGCTCCAGCCAAAAGCACTTTTCCGCTCATTTTCTGAGTCGTTTAAAAAGAGGTAAAATGCCATTTAAGCTGACAGCGCTGTGCAGACGACTGACCACACTTTACTGAAAGCTGTGATTAAACGCTGATCAGCCGCAGCGTTAAACCCACAGACAGGTGAAGTGAGTAACAGTCTCGTTACAGTGACACCTGTCCGTGGGAGGGATGTGAGTGAAGAGTCATGGATCGGAAGAATGAGCCGAACAGTGATGGCTGGGACAGAACACCCGGATCAGCAGGTCCTGGGGAGTGTTTCCGGTGGTTAGAGCAAAACAAAAGAGAAGAAGGAACACAAAGAGACGCCAGTGAAGCGGTGACCGGTGACTCATGGGCGCACGGCCATCAGGTCCGATCCTACGGAAGAGACACTGTAGACAAATACTGCATGCTGTAAAACTACATGCTGGTTATAAGAGGTGTCAGAGCGCACCGTTCATTACTGGAGCAGTGAAAGAATTTTGTGGGTCGAGGCTAAAATAGTGCGACATAATATTTCATGCTTTCACAGAGAAAATATGTCCATTAAAACTCAAAAACAGAAAAATGTATCACTTTTCCTATGTCTTTTCTGATCATTCAGTGGAGAGTCAGAGACACTGGCACTTTTCCCTGCACTGGAAAACCAGAGTCCCTCTGACTGCAGGGTGTTGGACCTGCAATCAGAAGGTTGTGGGTCGAATCCCAACTGCTAGTGTCACCACTGAGGTACGTCTGAGCAAGGACCCGCCCCCCACTCTGTACACATTGTGCTGTGGTGTGTTCACGTGTGACTATACTAGTTAATGAATTAAAATAACATAGCTCTAACCATTTTTCCCGTTCGTTATTTTGTGACATAGAAAGACTTTTCTATATATTTTCTGATCTTGGACTCTTCCACACATCCTTTAAAAAAGAAAAATCTTCTAGAAAAATATTGTGAGATGATGGTCTGATGCTCTATCCATCTTCTTGCTGTACTCCCTACAAGAAGATTTGAGCTCCCTCCTCTGGTTCTCACTCTGCCCTGAGTCTTGAGTGTTTTCCTGAAGTCATGTTGAATAAAAGCTTCTGCCGGATTAATGTAATGTGAGGTAATGTTTGATCACTCTTGTCTTAATGTCACCCTTTCTGTTCTGTATTTTCTGAGCAGTTATCATGGTATTCTTCGAGAAATCATATGTATCATATAACACAATTATTACCATAGCAACTGGAAATGAACCCTTTAATAACCAAATTCATTTCATAAGTACATTTACATTCAGCAGAAACTTTTATCCAATGCGACTTCTATTCTCTGCCTACAGGGGGCAGCCTCCCTGGAGCAACTTAGGGGTTAAGGGTGTTGCTCCGGAACCCAGTGGTGTTATGCTGAAGGTATGCTGTCTCTGTTTGTGTAGTGGTTGGGCGTCCCATTACTTTTGACAATATGGTAAATGTGTAGAGCACAGAAAAAGCAACAAACCTGTGTTAACTCATTAATGTGCGTTAATGTGCCCACCCCCCATCCAACCCCAGTCTCATCCAGCTCCAATCTCAACCCTGATAATAAAAGTGCAGAAGAACGGAACAATAATTCAATCACACTATTATTGAAGATTTTATTGAAATTTACATTTTTTGTGCTAAATCACTTCACCTCACACTAACAGGGAAAAGGTAATAAAGGTTATAATGATGGTCTACGTCTCGGTTGTCATTTACCAGACACTTCTATCTAAAGCGACTTCCATTCCTTACCCTGCTCAGGAACCCAGTGGTGGTGCTGATGGTAGGATTCGAACCCATGACCTCTTGGTCCAGAGGCAAGTATCCTACCCACTGAGCCACCACCACATTTTCTACACAGAACTGAGTCTGCAGTGTTCACAGTCCTGCTCATACTACTATGAGTGCAGATGGAAGCGTACATGCTCTTTTGCGATTGAATGATATTTTATATCTCATTAAAGATTTAGCCTATATCCAGCTTTGGCTGCTCTTGATTCTGTTCAGTCCACTGAGAGTCCACTCGCGCGTCTATTTCTAACGCCCCACTTCTGGGCGTAATGGGATGGAACTCATAAAAGACAGCAACTCTTCAAAGATGATGATCCTGGAGTCTGTCCTGTCGAATAGTGCGTCCGCATCTCGATTATTATTGCCTTTATATCTTTAACATCCAATCGTTTAGATCAGCGATCTCAGCCATAACTGGACAGAAACTGGACGTCACGTGTTATTTTTGGTTTAATGCTAAACTATGTATTTTGGTGGGTTCTTTCTCTCTTTTTTTTATCTGTTCTTTCATCCATTGACTCTCATATACATGTCAGAGCACACCGTACTGTTTGCTTTAATCTGCTCTTTCATCCGTTCACTCTCACATGACTCCGCGGCCAAAGCCGATCTCCTGAGCAGTCGGTCTAAAGATGTTCTTTTGTTTTGGAGCAGCAAATCGCCGTATCATGTGACTCAAAATTACACGCAGACGCTGCTTCGTACATCATGCTGGTGATTCCCTTGCTGCTTTCAAATCTGTGCACTATTGAGCGGGTGTTCCTGCACGTGATTGGACCGCGCGACCCACCTGGGAAGTGCACTAATCCGAGGCTCTGGCCCGGCGAGGTCTGAGTCAGCCGTCCCTCCAGTTCACTCTCCTTTAACCCACCCCGTAATCCCCTTTCCCTTTGCTTTTCTCTCCCTTGCTGGTGACAGTGCAGGAGGAAAGAGAGGGTGTCCATAAAACCCTCTGAATATACGGCCAACCTTAAACTGATCATGTGCTTTAAAGCTGCATTCTGGACCCCAGAGCCCATCGTGACATAATATAAATGTATCTCTCTCTCTCTCTCTCTCTCTCTCTCTCTCTCTCTCTCTCTCTCTCTCTCTCTCTCTCTCTCTCTCTCTCTCTCTCATGTATTCAATAAAGCTTTTCTATTCTGACTGTAGAGCCAAATGGTAACGACTAATTGTAAACAGAGTTATTCACATCTAAGAAGGCTTTAAAGCCAAACCTCAGCCACAATCAAGTAAAGCATGATTGCTCTCTCAGAATGCATTTCTAGAAGTAACCTAGACATTGATCTGAGTGTAGAAGAGTCAGAGAGGGTATAAGCATTCTGGAAAAGAAAGGTGCTGGAGGATTCTATAGTAACTTGGTGGTTCTTTAGAGATGTGGTTCGCAAAGTGGGATTCAGGAACCTGCGAGGGTCTGTGACGTTTAACCAGGGTGCCTTTGATTTAGTTCACTTTTTCTTTTAACCCCGTTCTGCAGGCCATTCCACTGGAAAATATTATTATTGAACTGAATTGAATACATTTAATCATCTAAAAATGATCAAATTCTGGGACCATCAGAACAGACTGAAATTGTATTTTATGGCTTTAAATCCAAAATGAAGAAAGACTGTGTTGGGTTTGTCATGAATCAATATTCTACACTCATTATTGACTTACACTTGAATTAGGGGTTGGGAGGAAACTGCCTGTGCATGTTCAGTATGTGCTTCTAAAGGACCTTATCCTACATTTTTCTTCAGTTCAGGTTCAGGTACAATCCACACATTTGTTGCATTTTGTGCACCAGAAACAGTCACAATCCATTTGACTACGATCACAACCATTTTCAGCCTCACTTTACACCTTATAATTAAACAGGCAGTTTATTAAAACCCCATCAGTAGCGTCTGACCTGCAGTTAGAGAGGTAATTAAGCTGTAATGCCATTTTAGAAGTTTACATTCATGAGGCTGTTCTCAGTTCTCAGCAGCAGAGTCACGCTTCAGCTGATTAGGTCGGGTTTTACGAGTCCCTCATTAAAAACAAAGCTTAGAAACCACCAGTAACCGTTAAATGGGTCTTGTGTGTTGTGTCTCGTGCTGCACCTAAATACAGATTTGCTTAAAGCAGTACTGAGGTGATCTAGTGTGTCTAGACTGTCACAGCAATCTCACTGTTGTATACGCGCCGTTCAGCTCAGTATGATTATTAGCTGTTCGACAGACAAGCAGAGTGTTGAGAGAGACACGTGTTTATGTAAATCAAATCCCAATGTCAAAAGAAAGAAAATGTGCTTCATATAAACACAAATCTACTGGTTGAAGCACTTGCTCTTGTTTGGGGGGATGAGGCTGGAGATTAAGCTGCACTGAGGAGATTAAGCGCTCCAGTGCTGTGGACATGCTTTTCTTTAAGAAAGTGTGTGTTTGCACTTTTCTGAGTTTGTTCATTGCGTTTACTGTTCTGCAGAAAGGTAGTACCAGTGTGGTACACACTCCATATGGTAAAGGTGTAGAGCTGCATGCCGCGCAGAGCACAGAAAACGCAACAAACCTTCAAAATAAAGGATTTAATAAAAACTGTGTGAACGCGCAGTAAGATCATTGTTGGTGTTAAGTAAATGTGTTAATGTGCCCACACCCCGTCCAACCCCAGTCTCACCTCAACCCTGATAATAAAAGTGCAACAGAACAGAACAATAATTCAATCACACTATTATTTTGAAATGTACGTGTTTTGTGCTAAATGACTTCACCTCACACTGACAGGGAAAAGGTTATAATGGTCCTAATGATGCTCTACGTCTCGGTTGTCGTCTGGGATGTAAAAAGTGGGGGACATATATGTGATGGTTCTGCCCCCCATGCTCTCTGGACTCTAGAGGTTCCCTTGTTTTTCAGTAACACCTAGATCAAGCGTGATGCCCTGCAGTGGTGAATACTTCTGTTTTTATATTTGATCACATTCATGTTTAATTTGAGATTTACAGAAATATCTGAACTGTAACTGTGTGGCTGTGTTAAAGGGAACACTGCTGTTCTGTCTCCGTGTCTGGCCGTATCTCAATCCGCCTCCGTTCCTCCCTTTCTCCCTTCTGCCCTTCCTCCCTTTCTAGTGTCCGTGTTCCGTTTGTATCACGCCCCATTCTGATTAGTTTCACCCGTGTCTCGTTTCCCCGCACTATCCCAGCCGGACCCCGACTCAGCGTGCCGGTATTAGTTCTCCCTTTTGTGTGTGGATGATCCCCTCTGGTTCTTGTGTATTTAATGTCTCTTTGTTGTTCATTTTGTTCACAGGCTCATGCTTTGCCTTTTTGTAGTGATGGGCAGATGAAGCTCCGAAGCGCGTATCAAGTATAAGGGGGCGTGGCAGACGAAGCCTCGCTTGGAGGCGTGTATCGGCTAAGCAGAAAACCACGTGACCGATGACAAACGAAGCCTCGGTTCGTTACGTCAGTGCTTCATCCCAAGTGTTGCTTTCTGTATAAATGGGGGTGAATCTCGCCGGCGCTTCGTGTTTTGTTGGAGAGTGTATGAGCGAGTATCGGACAAAAATGTTTATTTTTTATGGAACTTATATTTTATTCCCACATTTGCAATTTGTATAATTAAGTAGTATTGTATCAGTGTTATGCCACTTCGCATTATGTGCACGCACTTGGCACCATGTCTCTTTTCACAGTATGTGATTATCTAATACGTTTTTATATGTGCATTTATTTGCTATTTTTTTATTCATTCTCTCTCTCTATCTCTCTCTATATATATATATATTGTAACGCAGTTGGACTGTAGGGGGCTGTGGCTCCCATAATGCACTGCTCCCACTGGAGGGGAGAGAATCTGTTTACCTGTTGTTGTTTGTTGTTTGAAATGTTAGTATTTGTTAAATGAATTGAGTTTTGTGTGTTTGGGGAAGGTTTGGGTGGTTTTTGTGTAAATGTACTCAGGCTACCGTGGATCTGGGCAGGGTGTGTGTGTGTGTGTGTGTGTGTGTGTGTGTGTAGATAGGGAGTGATTGAGCTTATGGCAAAGTTAACCCTGTCTTGCCTTGGCTGCACTGTTGCTCTGCTGTTTATTGAAGAAATAAAGCTCAGAAGTTTCGCTCCTGTTTGAGCAAAGTTCTCTGCGTTGTCTCCATTTCTCCCTTGTGGCAGAAAATGCTCTGATATTAGTTTGGAGTCAACAATAAATGTATCCCCACAATAAAAAGGTATAAACAACATAAAGAGGGAAACATTTGTGTTTCTGTTCAGTGCTTATGTGTGATGTTTAAGGGGAACCTTTATTGATGTTTGTTGAACAAAATATATTTTTATAATGTATTTGTTCATTCGCCCACTTTTATACAGAAAGCAACACTCGGGATGAAGCGCTGACGTAACGAACCGAGGCTTGAGGAAAATAAGATGTGAATAGTTGAAATGTGAATAGTTTGTTTGTGCACAGTGGTGTGTATGTTTAAAAGTAAGCCTACAATTTATGTTCCATTTAATTTGGTCTGAAATGTTACCTTCTAATACAGCAGGTTGAAGCTCATCTCTGGGTTGGTGAAATGTTGACTCACAGCACAGCATTTACCTCTTCAGAACCTAGACACTGGTCCACCTCCATCTCATTAACTAATAACATTCTCATCCAATTCCATTTACTAGTTATAACTCCTTAGATCACATGGCACCATGAAGACTAGCATGTGATTCAGCAAAACTGCAGCTTTTCAACTTGCTGTTAATACAACAGTTCAACAGTTCAACAGTTCAACACGCCCGCAGGACAACACTAACTGCCTATACCATTATACCAGCTAACAGACACCTCATGCTAAATGGGGGAGTGGAAGGGCTCGCTCGCCCTCCCTCCCTCCCTCCCTCCCTCCCTCCCTGCCAGATCAAGACCAGTTGTTCTCTCCAGGTCTTAAATGCCTGACACAAATGGTTGTGCCATTGCTGGGACTAAACTCAGAAGAAAAGGAAAGTGACAAAACCTGTAAACGACCCAACAGAATGGGTGAACAGTCTACAAAGATAGGTACGCTTAGGGTGTGTTTGGACCCTTGTGACCTAAAACAGGCTATCGAGCACCAACACTTCTGAGGATGTATGCAGAAAACTAGCAGGAAAATCCGTCTTCTCCGTCCTGGACAAAAATCCGGAAGGCTGCTGGAAATGACAAAATTCCTTGCTCACAGCACCCCTCAGACAACTACTCAAGAGGGACGCAGCATGGCAGTGGTGCCCACAGCACAGCACTGAAAGCACTAAAGACTGCCCTCAAAATACCCCAGGGTTTCAGGAAAGGGATGTTAGAAAATCTTGCACACCAAGGCCAAAGCCAGACACCCTGATGTGCTTAACCCTCCTGATAAAACAGCCTACACCGTAGTTCTGAAACACGGGATCCCCGGAGAGCTGGTGAGGGATCATGTCCCATTCGCCAGCCATTAAATGCAATGTCATGGGAGATCCAGCTCCCTCACTCCAGCCCGTTTCCCTCTTGCCTGAGTGGGCCATAAAGACTGTAAAACATGCAGAGATGAAAGCAATGCAGACAGGCACTGACCCACATCTGATGCTATTGTCACTGAGAAACACGCCAGTGACAGGACTGGACATGTCACAGGCAGAAATGCTAATGGGACGGGTTCTGCACAGCACACTTCCCTGCTCCAGCGCCATGCTGGAACAGTCATCCCCAGCAGATCCACAGCAAGATACAGAACCTGCAGACTCGCCAAACGGGCTCTATGACCAGCATGCCAAGCCGCTACCCATGTTGACACCAGGAGACACCGTGCACATGCAGCCGCGACACGGCGGGGAGCCCAGAGTCATTGTCAGGAAAAGGTCCGAGCCACGCTCCCACACCGTGTAGACATCAGCAGGTCGGGCGCTCAGGAGGAACAGGCGCCACCTGAGGAAAATACACTCCACTTTATTCAGAGACTCTTACCTGGATGAACTGATGGACTCAGAGTTGACACCTCCTCAGGAAACAGAACTTGAAATTGTTTGTAAACTGTTTATTGTTCTCTGAAATATGTGCACAGAGATGAGATTGATTTAATGTGATGCACTACCAGGTTTCAGGGTCAGGTGATGGAGTGAGGGCTGTGCTGTATTTGAGCGAGCACTCGGCGCTCGACTCATGTATGGCATTGCTCAAGCATTTTAAATTTCCCCCTCAGCGTATTAGATCATATTTTTAACTCTTGTGATCATTATTCCACTTTCGGTTTTCTCCCAGTTTTCATTCTCTGAACTCAAAGATCTGAAACATTTTCTTCATACAGAAAAGACCCGTTACTCTCAAATACTGTTCACAGATCAGTCTGAGTCTGTGCTAGTGAGCTCTCCTCCTTTACCCAGATAATCCACCCCCCCAGAACAGCATTACAGCAGATGATGATAATACTGAAGATGAATATTGGAAACAGAATGTGAACGCAACTTGATAAAACATCACTTTAAGTCCAAACACAGCTGTATCCAGCTACTAATCCCTCTCAGAAACTCACAGTGTATGCAATAATAAGGGCAGCATTATGCTTCTTTTAGCTCACAGATACCTGCATTTCCACACGATGATCCATTTTACTGCTCAGTTTCATTATGTTAAGCTGAAAGAAGACTACCGTCTATGAGAGTACACTGCTAATATGTTAGGTATGATCAGTTCAGGTTCATATTCCACCTGCTTCACTGGCAACAAACAACAAACATGATACAATTATTAATATTATAGTATTAATATTATTTTATACAATACATTATGCAAATGCCAGTGCCTTATAGGTAAAATCGGCAAAGTAAGCTGAAGATTTTTTCATTTTTCAATGTGTTTTCTCTAGTTTTCGTAAGTTGCTGGGATTTTGTAATCCTGAATCTCAATACTGTTTCAGCAGTGAATCTACAGCTGGAAGCTTCATAACACGAAGCGTGCTCTGCGTACTTTGCTGTCAGCTGGTTTTGTTAAACATCTGAATTAATTTAAGACTAGATTATGAACATGCACTAGAGCTTGAAATACCTCCTCAAACTTGACAGCTCAGGTTTGGTGTCATGTTTTAAATGGTTTGGGTTAAAAATTCATTTTCGGGTTCTGCCTCCCACTTCTAACAGATTTTACCCTCCGCCTCTCTCTTCTTATGTTACTCCCTGCTTTCATCATCTTAAGCTAATCTGGCATGCTGGAGTCAGTAGATGAGGTCCTCTAGTTACACTAGTACAGAAAATTAGCAGCTGCTGCAGCCAAAAGTGTCATTAAATATGTTCTAGACTTAAACTGTTATCAGCCGTGGACAGCATGAAAACAGCGAAAATGGAAACTTATCCAGAATAAAGCTTTTGGGATTGTAACGTCGATCTGGAAAATCATTAATGCCTTTAATGCTTAATTTATATATATATATATATGTGTGTGTGTGTGTGTGTGTGTTTAGTTGCTGTGATACATTGGACCCCAATTTTTTTATTAATTACTCAAATCAACCAAACAGTATCTCAGCACTAGCTTGCTGTTATAATGTAAACATAACATCTATAATGTAAATAAAATATCACCGTTTCGTTAAAGTTATTTACAGTTGAGAACAATCCAAGTGTGGCACTATACCCACCTGTAACTGATGTCCCAGGATTTGGATTTCTAGTTGGGTTTTCTGCATTTGCAGCCTCATGTGGTCCATTTCAAGGTCTGCTTTTAGGATTTGCTTTTCTAA
>JBBPDB010070292.1:0-10206 GCA_037974465.1 Brachypetersius altus | reverse complement strand
CACACACACACACACACACACACACACACACACACACACACACACACACACACACACACACACACACACACAGTATATGCTCTGCTAATCACAAGTCATCTTTCATGTTTTAGTTTGATGACAGGACACTCTTCCGAATTTTTATTCAGTTAATGTTACCACATTGTTGATATTCTGTAGTAGAACACTGTCATATACCACACACCAGTAATAATAAGAATAATAGAGAATTAATAACACAGGTCAGCAGGTGAAAGTCATCTGAGATATGTTTACATGGGTTTTGAAGTGTTTTTCATGTTGATTTCAAAGCTGTGTTTAGTTTTTCCCGGACGTACAGTTTTTAAATGATGCTAGTTATATATTGTATGATAGTTGGTATAATGATCATATAATAATCATATGCGTTTTTGAGGAAACAGTGGCAGCTGACTGATACCAATCATTACATCTATGCCACAGTGTGCACCTATCTGACTTTGCACTGAAAATATTGAAACAGTTACTTGATTGGTGCCTGCGGTTTAATAAAAACTGAAAATCTAATTTTAATTCAAAAAGTTGATGTGACTGAATCAACTGAAAGCAGATCTGAAATCAGCATGAAAAGTGTGTTGTGGTTTCTAATGATGTTAGAAGCCACAACACAAAAATGTTGACCTGTGTAATAGGACTAAATATTACCCTACTTATTTCTCCATACTCCATATTCTCCAGTTCCCATATATACACAAGGCCCAGTGTGCTTAAAGGAGAACTGCCAATTCTGTTAAATTAGCTAAAGATGGCTGCTCTGATCAGCCTTTCTTAATCATACATCATGCTGAGTGGTGAGGAGACAGAGAGAGCAAGACCAGTAATGATTTATTGAAGTCCCAGCCATGTAAAGCTGTGGCATCGCCAGAGATCAAACTCCTGATGATGGGGCGAGCGCTTAAACAGTTAAGTCACTTGAAAGCCCATGACAGTGCATGAGCTTTAACATGGACGATGGTAAATGAATAGTATAGTGCGTTACCTGTTGTGCTGTGGAGGATGACTCTTATCTGTGTATTGAGGAAGTTGAGGGTGATGTTAAGCAGCTGCTCACAGAACTGTGGACTCTGAGCCTCAGCATAAGTGTCTCTGATAGCAGAGTGAAGAAGATCCAGTGCTGGACACAGATCCTGGGCATCTTTCATACAAACACACAAAGGCGCACACACACACACACACACACACACACACACACATATTACAGATACAATCAAATACACTGCAGGGCAATCAGTATGCTATGACCAGAAATTGCTGTCAAACAATGATCACACATCTTGCAATCTTGAACACCCCCCCCCCTCCCCAATATGGGTCATAAAGAAATATAATTAAATTTTAAAATGAACCTAGATGACGAATGGTAAATTAAATTAGATGATGTATACCTTGATTTTCCTGAACAGTCCTATGAGAACTTCTGTAATATTGAACGTCAAGACTGGGAAAAACCAATTATCCTTATCAGTAGATCTAACCCGCTCCTGAGCTGTGACGCAGTGCAGCTGGATGACCTGCTCACACTTTAAACACGACCCAATCATGCGCAAGTTTCATTAACTTTGTGGTTAATGCTGACGTTTCCCATTTCCCTTTGTGGTTTCCAGCTCTTAGTCAGAGAAGTATAAATGATAACAAAGCACCATGTAGTATACTCTTTATACAACAGAATAACACACACACACACACACACACACACACACACGCACACAAATCAATTCCTGTCCTGCTAAAACAGTTAATCTACTATAGTAATTCCCACAATTTCCTCTAAACACCTTTAAATTAAAGGAGAAGGCTTTCATACTCTTTCATGTTTAACATTAGTCAATTGCTCAAATCCCCCTTCCTGTATATCCAGCTCACTGCCAAAATACATCACTTCAGCAGCTCCAGTACATGGCTCTTTACATGCTCATGCTCACACTCAGACTCACACACACACAACCACACACCCACCTCACACACACACAAAGTATATGCTCTGCTAATCAGAAGTCATCTCCCATGCTTTATGATTAGTGTGTGGTGTTTAATCAAGTGTGTAATTATCATGCTCCTTTTTCATTTATGCGGTTCATTATGCACACTGCTAAGTAAATCCATTTGATATTAATCACATTTTCTTTTCTTTTTTTCTCCGGTCATAAAAAAGATACAATAATCAGAGTCACTGATTTGGGTGTAACATTAGGCTACATCAAGCAAAGCAAAAGTATTATTAGCTAGAAACACTATACGTATAGGGCCTCACGCTTACTTTGACGATTTATTCTACCAGCTGACTGATTGGGAAGTAGGACTAGCTAATGACTAGCTAATGACATACTATGATAAATTATATAACTATGTTATTTTTTTTTATATTTGACTCTGGGTAACTGGATTTATTACAGCTCACTGAATAAAAATAATTCAAATTTTTGTTATACAGTGGGGTTCAAAAGTTCAGTGAGATCACACTAAAAAAGGGGGATTTTTCACATCTGGATATACACATGTACAAAAAGAAAGTAAAGTAAACTCATTTTCATGTATATTTTGTAGCACACATGACAAATACCCAAGAATGTTAACGGGCAAATAATTCAGAATTAGCTGAAAAAGAAAGTTACTGTTACAAAAGAGAACCTAAAGTAATGAGTTCCTAAATGTTTTTATTGAAATATTTCTTGCATGTTGTCCACCTTTAGTATTTTTCAACCATTAATCTTATTATTAATATTTTTTTACAATACTGATCCAAAAACTAGGTGTTTTTAACACAACAGAAAACTTACTCTGCAGCTGCATCTGTGTTGAGTTGGCAGAAGATTGCTCATGCATACTGTAGCCAGTGGGCGGACAGAGGATATTCTCTTTGCTCTTTAAAAAGAAATCCACCATGTCCAACTGCCGATTCTTCAGTCCGGCCTGAAAAAAGATTGAGATATATTATTTACGTATGTTTCTTGATGCCACAACACATTGTGGAATATTATTCCCTAAATACAATAAGACAGTATCAATGATCAATAAGTGTATGTGTGTGTGTGTGTATGTGTGTGTGTGTGTATGTGTGTGTGTGTGTGGGGGGGGGGGGGGGGTTATGTACCTGCAGGGCATGGATGGGCATAGAGCAGCGCCCCCAAGCATTCAAATGACAGAGAGAGTCCACAACACCGGCACTCCCAAATACCATCAATCTGTTCAGTAGCTCCTCTTGAGAAACCGTGAACAGCACCAGATACAAGCCTGATGCTAAAACAGGAACACAGACACTCACAAACTTTAGTCTGGCTTTAAATCATCCCAAAAATTGCAATTTGGATCTCATATACCCCTTTTCCACTACACAGGTTCTGGTGCCAGGTGCCGGTTCTGGTGCTCGGCTGATGCTGAACTGGGAACCAGCTGAGACCCGGCCCGCATTTACACTAAACAGGACCTCAGCGGGAGCCGCACGAGAATACGTGACAGGCCACGCCCACTAAACAGAAACAAACATGGCCGAACTCAGTTCCAGCTAGCGGGTTATTACCATTAAAGAGATCGACACAGGCAACGATTACGTACAAGACTCTGCCCACCGTTCGTGACGTCACTGGTTCTCACTACGAGACCAGCAAAGTTTAGGGGCCGGTTCGGTGCTTGTTTTAGGCACCGGCACCAATTTTTTTCTGTGGAAAAGCGCGACCATGGTTCCAAAATTGGGAACCGGCACAGGAACCAGTGCAGTGGAAAAGAGGTAATATAGTGCAAACATAAGTGCTTGGTGGAATAAAAACCCTTTTCTTTCCCTCAGCACCTGTTTTATCTCACAGGTGTTTGTAAAAGCTTGGCATGGTGTTCAACTGTTTCACCTTTCAGTATGAAAGAGAGGTGTTCCTCTTCTAACCGCCGCACAGGTACAGAAGAGGCATCAAAGCTATGGTATGTCACACTCTGACTCTCTAGATCCCAGTGAGCCAGGGTGGTGCTGCTGTGGCCAGCGGAGGTGAAGGTAAGTACTGCTGAGAATTCTGAGACATTCAGCATGGTAGGTGTGATCTGTTCGGGGACGGTGAAGGAGGTCAGGATGCCTCCGCGTGGTATTGATGACTGACTGAAATTGGCGATGTTAGCCACTCGACGGCACTCTGAGTCAGGGAAGTCTCTGTACCAGGGCAGCTGGAGCGCTGGAGCCTCAGGAGCTTTAGCTCGCTTATATAGCAGCGCCAACCTCGCCTCCCATGAGCTGCAGAGAAAGAGTTTGAGAGAACAAAATGGTGTGTAAATTACACAATATAAATGTATTATTACAATGTCTATACGTATCTTTTAATGTCTTTATGTGTCATACAGTGTACGGTATATCTTCAACAATAGCTCAAGTCTACTGGATTGCTGACAAACCTGACAAATACCAAACACTGACGACTGAATGGTGTCTGAAAATTTGTGAACCCTTTAGTGTTCTCTTAATTTACACTAACATTTACCTAATAAAGAAAAACAAATGAAACAAACACATGTATATGATTACTCCTCCATCTATTGAACAGAGTAAAAATAGATGTAATTGTTGGCAAAAGTATGAAAACCTTTTTGTGAATTGCATGACCTCTTTAAGCCCCCTTCCCTCTTGAGAATACTGATCTTACAGAACTGCTTCATCAGTGAGGAGTTTTCTTGCACAAACCCTTGTTTCTACCATTTTTAATAAGACTGCTTGGAATGTTTAAGCTTGTCTTGCTGTAAGATGAGCATAAAGTTTTCATTTAGTTCATAGATGAATGACCTGACATTCTTCTGTAGGATTTCCTGATGCAGTCCAGAATGCATAGATGCATCGCTAATGACAATCTGCTTTGGTTCAACGGCAGCAAAACAGCCTCAAACTGTGATACTGGCACCACCACATTCCATATCTGGGATGGTGTTCTCATGCTGGAATGCAGTGTTCAGTAATCAAAAAGTCTATTTTTGTTTTAGAAGTCTACAAAACATGTCTTTACTGCAGAGTTTATGCAGAAATTCACAGAATGCTTATCAGTTTATCAGTTTTCTAGCACCACTTTATAAATATCAACATGGACTAAACAGCCTTACTGATCAGTTTGGAAGTGGGTTCCCAGTACAGACTGACTGTAAGCTGAACTGGTGATGCTGTCCTGGTCACTGGGCTTTGCAGGTATGAGAGGAGGACGTCTGGGAGTCTGCTGACACAGCAGCTGATCTGGATGAGCCCTGAAAAAAGCAAGAAGACAGAAAACCCTCTCCTCAGTCAAGGCAAAATCAAGACTTTAAAATATTAATTTAAAATAGGCATGGGGTGAAAGGTTTTAAACATCTGGCTGTGACATTCTCCTTTTAACAGATACATGATATACATATTCCTATCAGCCAATACCTGCATGAACATGGGTTTCTTTAAACACAATATCTCAAAGCTTTAAAATAAATAAAGCAAACAAAGACTATTAAGTTTAGGATGAATCCTAGCATTTAATACTTTTATGGCTTCCCTTTCCCTTTACAGGGACACTGTACCCAAAAATATCTACTAAACACACCTGAAGTAATCATTGAGATCAAGTGCCAGGGCTTGGTTTTTGCTGGTGGCAGCTACAGCTGTGTTGAGGTCTTGTGATATATGCAGAAGACAGAAGGAGGAGAGGGACACGACAGATTCTGCCTCTCTCTGTCCTGATGTGTAGTATTCAGGGAGATTAACTGTGGCCAGATGTTTCCCGTCAACACTGTGAAACACATCTGAAATGTACAGTTAAGCAAAATATACAGAATATATAGAAAACAAAATATAACGCTAAGACAACATTGTTTGGGAACACTCAAGATGTATTAAGACATATTACATAAAGACGCTCTTAAGAAATATTCTCAGCAACAGCGCTACAATGTGAAAATGTTAAAAAGGCTGAAAAGCCAAAAGTCAACAGTTTGACTCCCTCTGAACAGGAAACTTATCAAAAAGGATGCATATGAGTCCAGCACTGGTCAGCACAAACAGGGTGCCTCTGCAGAGGTGGTAGTCGGTGCACGTTTCCTGAATTGCAGGTGGAAGGGTGATGAGACATGAAGACACTATCTGGGGTTCAACAGAGCCATCCAGATACAAAAGCTGTACCAGGACACGGAAGTTCAGCAGCAGGAAACAGCAGCCATCAGTGAACAACATCAGCCTCACACAGGCCAGCTCACTCACACCTTTAACACAGAAAACATGTGGACAAAGCACTTTACCTCCAGACAGCACAGATATCACCAACAGCAGTACGATATTCTGCAACTGGTTTACTTGCAGAATCCCATAATTTAAAGCTACATAACATCTATTTTTTTTATAACATTTTCAGTGTGCATCACTCAAAACAGCATAAGGAAGTATATATATATATATGGCATGGTTTAACGTAACAAATGTGTTTAGATATTAATCCCACTCACTCTCATCCTTATGCTTCACAAGCTGCAGCAGTTCGAACGCTGAATATTCGGATAAAAGAAACAGCTGGCTTACTGGATCAACCTCATGCAATCTGAGTTCACATGATGGCCCAACCGTCAAGAGTCTAGGTCTGCGATCAATTTTACTTTGCTCTGTCAACACCTCCCAGATAAAGCTATTGAGCAAGACAGAAGAATATCAGCGGTCAGCTTTCTTTCTTTGCAAACAATTCACTGTGACTCTTCAACAACAGAGAGAGAGAGAGAGAACGAGAGAACAAAAGAACGAGAGAGAGGGATAATACTTTACATGGAAAGAAACAGAGCATGTCTTTTTTGTCAGGTTTACTCACTCTGTATATGATCCCTCGACAGTATGCACCGGGATAGTCTGATCAGAAACATCACTGACTCCTAACTTGCCACTCACATCCAAGCGGCAAAGCAGGGAGCAACCTTTGGCCATTTTGGCTTTAACAATATTCTCAACATCTTTACATAAGTCATTTTCAGGCAGAAGTGCAACTTCTAAGGCCCTCTGTGCTCGAGCATCAGGTCGGGGTAACATTGTTGTAAAAGGGAAATAACATCAACACCACAACAGTCCTTCTGACTCTACCTCTCCGGATAAACCTCCCTCAGACACAGCAGGCAAACACATTTCCCACGTGTCTACTCCGGCTTATGCATTTCCCTCAGAAATTCCTTAACAATATTAAGTTTGCTAAAGCAAAAACAAAACAAAAACACTCCTCAGTAGCAACACACTACTGACATCACTGACAGTCACATGTCATTGCTGATCACGTGACTCGGTGGCGCCAGAGAAGGAACCGATATCAGGCAACAGTAATCATACACAGAGTCACTCGAACATACCTTACTTGAACAAAAGTATTGGGACAAATCTGTTTTCCAGGGTTTGGGCTGCTCCCCTTACTTGCAGTGAAGGGCACTAATTTTAATGCTACACCATACTATTGCATTTTGGACAACGCCGTGCTGTCAACTTTGTGGAAACAGAGAGAGTGAGAGAGAGAGAGAGAGAGAGAGAGAGAGAGAGAGAGAGAGAGAGAGAGATATGTCCCAATACTTTTGTCTATATAGCTAGATCGATTAAGACATCTATTATTGATGTCTTGGTTAACAGGGAAGAAGGGATTCTGGTTCGGACTGAACTGTCAGAAGTTTCAGAGAGAGGGAGGATGGGGCCTCAGTATGGAGATGATTTCTAGCGTCGTGAATAAAGTGTTCCAGCTCCCCATATTCTTAGACTTAAATAATGCACAGAGGAGCAAAAAAATGGAGGAGAAGGCTCTAGAGGTTTACGGTAAGAGGAGGGAAACGAGTTAGCATGTGGCTAGCAGTTAGCAACCCTGAGCTCAGAGTGTTTTACGCGGTTCGACTTAAAAAAAAAAGAAATACCATAAGTAACTACCAAAGAGCACCATTTTGTTTGTCAACCGCCAATAAAAGTCAAGAAAGAAGAAGAACTACCAAAGAATTACCAATGTTACCATAGTTGCAGTTGGACAACTGAATTTTTAGCCGAATCTGACATGAGAAAAAGTATTGGGACGCTTGACCATTACACCAACAGGGACTTTAATGATATTGCTTTTAAATACATATACCTTAATATGGGGCTAGTCTTTCCACAAAGTTTTTGAGTATTTCTGTGGGAATTTGTGCCCATTCATTGTATAGAGCATTTATGAGGTCAGGCAATGGTCGCAGTCTCTGTACCAGTTCATCCCAAAGGTGTTGGATGGGATTGAGGTCAGGTCTCAGATTTATCCACACTGACTCCAGCCATGACTTAATTGACCTTGCTTTGTGCGCTGTGGCACAGTCATTCTAGAATGGAAAAGGACCTTTCCCAAACTGTGTCCAGAAAGATTGAAGCATGACGTCCAAAATGTTGTCCAAAAATACTTTTGCTCATGATGAGTAACATTTTCCAGGTTTGAGAGTTTAGGGCTGACTAATGTTACAAGACTGTCACTCAAGCTGTGTGGACTATAGAGACCAAGTTTCCAACAGTGAAATCTCCCCACAGATGTAATTCGCACGATTCGAGACCCAGAGAAACCCAATACACTGGAAGAGCTGGACGTTGTGACTGAAAAGTGTGTCGAAGTTCAGGATCTGGGTGATGATGAATATCTCATTATTATCAAGTTCTCCCCTACAGTCCCACACTGCTCTCTGGCCACTCTGATAGGTGCGTATGAGAGATATGAGGAACGTTTTTTTACACACAAGGGCGTGTTTCACGTTCTTAGCTACACATGTTACTTTAGTTTTGCACTTGATCTGTGAGACTTATATAGCCAATACCTGAAAAACGTGTAGATTACATTCAGGATATTTTATCATCAGGGTAAAACTTTTAACATCTGCTTACTTCTGGAAATAAGGGAAGGATGCTTTTATGATAGCATGGAAAAATATCAGTTTTTATCACTGGACAGTGATAAAAGCTATTTTGAAAAGGCAGTCCTAATCATAAGCATAAAAATATCACACTTTGTAGTGGATTAGTCTGAATAGAAAAGCCTTCAGAAGCCATGCTTTTCACACGGCCAGTTTAACAAAGCTTTTGAAATGAAAACTCCAGTGACTGCTGCACAAGTAAAGTTTGCATTCATCCAGTGTAGATTGTGGCACATTTTAAAACAAGATCATTGAAATTGCGAAATCAAAAACAAGATTACTATAAATAAAAGCTGTGAGCCATTTTTTTCTAAAGAGAATTGGTCTTTTCAGTAAGCTGAGAAGTGAGAACCTCTGAGGTTATAATCTTCATATCACAACCTCAGAAGCTGACAACTATTCAGCTGGTGAATGAGTGTGTGCTTATCTCTGTGGCTCACGCAATGAAGGTCAAGCTCTCATGTTACCAGCCTGGGTCACTTTGCCTGTCTGCCAACCTCTTATTAAAAATGAAGGTTAAGCAGGCGATTGTTGCTTGTTCTGTATAAACCCTTTACAGTATTTATAATGAGTAAAGGTTATGCAGAATCTCAACAGTATACTATTTGATTTTAAAAAATCAAATTTGTTTGTAATTCATAATATTCACAGTAAACTTCCTTATTCCAAGAAATGTAGGTCAGTTAGAGTAGACTGTTGTTGCCAAGTGAGCAAGCTTGATTGCTGAACAGACAGAAGTTTTAAATGACCACTGCAAAAATAATGTTGATGTTGTGTTAACATCAAGCCTGCTGCAAACATGTCTTTTCCCACTGTGGGTTTTGTCTCTAGTGGGTCTCAGTGGGTATTTGAATCTTGCAAGACCTCCAAACTAATTCTTTATGTTACAGTTTTACAGTTAATCCCATACTCCATATTTCTAATTTATTTATTGAAGAGTGCTTACTATATTCTTCAATAAATACTTACTTCAAAGCCTAGCACTGAATATCAGTGGGGTCACCAGTTACTTTGTTAGCTCCCCGATCATTTGATCTGTCTAGACAATTCAGTTTATCAAAACTGCTTTCACATGTAGGGTATCCAGTAATGCACTAGGGTTACGTTCCAAGAGCACCCGTATATAGTGAAAAACCGTGATGTGTTTTGGTAAAAAAAAAAAAAAATTGCCTAAAAATGCCTATTTTTATAATGTAAACCCTAAGTATGCTCACAGAACACTTTGCCATTTTAAACTCATTTTAATGCATTACCCTTAAAGAAAACGTATTCGAGATATGCAACTCAACAAGGTTGTGGGACAAA
>JBBPDB010070271.1:0-10206 GCA_037974465.1 Brachypetersius altus | reverse complement strand
GGAGTCAGTAGAGGAACAGTTAGAGTTAGTAGAGGTAGTTTGTGTTGGATTCTGAGGGAGGAGGAACAGTTAGAGTCAGTAGAGGTAGTTTGTGGTGGAGTCTGAGTGAGGAGGAACAGTTGGAGTCAGTAGTGGAACAGTTAGTCAGTAGAGGAACAGTTCGAGTCAGGAGAGGTAGTTTGTGGTGGAGTCTAACATGATAACTGTTTCATAACTATTCATTAATAGTTGTTTAATGTGGACTAAACATTTAGATGGACATTCAGCTTTTACCAGGCTTTGACAAATGGTCAGTTCTGTGGGTTTAAGGCAGCTGTCGTAATGATATGAGGAAAATTTGACGTTTCATTGCCGATGTAATAACTTCAGCGCAGCGATGAATAATAACTTGTGAATGTATCAAATCCATGAATGTGCTGAGTTTTGCTTTTTGTTGTGTTTTTTGCCCCCTAGCCGGACGTGTACCCAGGTAACTGCTGGGCGTTCAAGGGCTCTCAGGGATACCTGGTCATCAGACTGTCTCTCAGGGTGACTCCAACAGCCTTCTGCCTGGAACACATCCCGAAAGCCCTCGCGCCCACCGGCAATATCAGCAGTGCGCCGCGCCACTTTAGAGTCTATGTAAGACTACATGCACAATATCAGAAACACACAATTGAATGTTACTTACATGCCTGTTTTATATCTAAACAAAATTGGGTCAGGTGTAAAATCAATATACAAGAATTTATAGCTGCATCGTTTTGGTTTCTCCTTATAGTTGTAATTAGACTGTTGTCTGTGTTTAGGGACTGGAAGATGAGTATCAGGAAGAGGGGCAGCTGCTAGGTGACTACATCTATCAAGAGGACGGAGAATCACTGCAGACTTTCCCTGTTATGGTATATGCTTAAACACCCATTAATAAATCACTGCACCTACAACAGACTGCTTACACACCAACTATTAGAGAAACTAGTGACTAGTGAACACTCATGTTCATGTACACAAACACCTTGACAGTAGGAGTACAGTAAATGTTAATGTTGGTCCTGGTCTCATGTGTGTGGAGTTTGCATGTTCTCCTCATAGTGGTGTGGGTTTCCCCCGGGGTCTCTGGGTTTCTCCCACATGCACGTCAGGTAAACTGGGGATTCTAAATTGGTTACGGAAAGTGAAGGAATGATTATAATGTTTCTCTCATTCTCAGTGAAAAAACGTAGTGGTGAGTTTACAGTTCTTTGCAGCCCGTTGTAAAGCCTGGCTCTGGACAATGAACGTTCTTTACGAAGTCGGAGCTATTAGTACTCTAGTCACTTTCACTCACATTCGCAAACTCATTTACTGAACACAGCTTAGTGAAATAATTTCAGAACATAAATCTGGGTCGGTGTAGACGATGACTTCAGTTTAATACCAGTTTTTATTCATTTATAGGGGCACTTCATGACCTCTGTTTCCTGATTTATTGATGCAAAAACATTTTTTGAACATTTAGTTGAAGGTGAAATGTCACACTTTGAAACAAATTGGTGTTTTAAGGTCATCATGCCCTACAGCTTAACTTATTTGCCATTCATTTGTACATTTTCCATCCTTATTTTTACATGAACAGTTTTCTTCTCTTAATCGTTTTCTTCAATACTTTTAAATAATACTATTGTTTCTTTAAGGCTGTGTCTTTACAAATGTTTTTGTCTCAACTTTCTGCACAGTTTCCTCATTCAGAAAGAAGTATAATTTTAATGTGAAAGTGTTTAGGTGGATGTTTGACGTCATAAAAGCAATACATTCAAAACAGGTCTTTGTACCTTAATTGCATGATGACTGCAGAATCCATGGTGCATTTTGAAGCTTTATCAGTGTTCATGGAATGGTGTGGTATGGTATATGGTATGTTATGGCATGGTAACCATACTGACCTAAACTTTTAAATGAACAGAAATGTAAAATAAGAGTTTAGTTGTGTTGACTTACTACCAGAAGTCAGTTTAATAATAAAAAAAAAGCCTAAAGCCTAAAAGTCTAACTTTTTTATTAATTCAGCCCTCCATTTAATTGATAGAATCCCCGAGATTGTAGTTCACTCAGTGGTTAATAGAAGTCTTAAATTGGGGTCTTTTGTCTTTCCAAACATATCGATCATTTCATATGACAAACAAAAAACAATTATGTGGAAGCCTTTATAATATTTCATAAGATAATATTGTGAAACCTTATCCCATTAATTAATGTTTGTTTCATTTGTTTGTGACTGAGTGACTGATGTTTTGTTTTTTGTGTTGTTTTTTTCATCTATCAGAGGAACAATGACGAGACCTTCCAGATTATTGAGATGCGAGTTCTGTCCAACTGGGGCCACCCGGAGTACACCTGCCTTTATCGCTTCAGAGTTCATGGACACCCTCACTTTCATTAAATACACTCCACTGCACCCACTGTGTAGTTATAGATGGAGAAGGTGGAGGATACTGACTTTTTCCATGGATGGAACTAGGCTGAAATGGAGAACCCTGGGACTTCTTGAAAGAAAAATTGAAAGATTGCAAGGATGAATGGAGTAAGAGGACTAAGACTCTCTGTAACTGTAACTCCCCTTTTCTTGACATGGCACTCGACTTTTGGCAGACGTCTGCCCTGTTCTGAAGGATAGTGCTTTTTTCTCACTCCCTGTCCTTATGACATTATTAGTTATCATTATTTTCAGGACTTTATAAGGGAAAAATGACACCTTTGATAGAAAAAGGGCAAGTATTATTGCAATAAGAGCAGTAATAAAACACGCAACAAGCACTGAAGATGCAGCAGAGCCAGACATTGAACATCCACATCGTTTACAGTTTCCCCTTGAAAGTAACGGTGTGTTACAGAGAAAACTATACTCATTTTGTGAATGAGTGAAGTGAACACAAATAGAAGTCTGTAACTAGCACAAACGGCTGTATCGCCGAGCAGCAGCTTTTTCTATTGTATAAATATTACCAAAATGATTTTTCAGGAAAAGTGATGTCTGACACAGACGGTCCAGTCATTTTGCCAGAGAACATACATTTCTGTGCAAAAGGCAGTTTTAGGCAGGTATTAAAATGTTTCAAAACTAATTATTTTGGCAATAAATTGATATATTTGTAAAATTCTAATTTGATACACAGCCCTGGAAAAAATAAGACACAACTTTTGCCTTTTTTTCTGTTCAGTTTGCAGCAGTGTGTGTGTGTAAAATGCACAGGTTGCTATTCTTTTCTGAACTATTGCAGCGTGAGATGTGTAAAAAACAAGAAACTCCATATGTGTTGAGTGCAGTAGTGTTTGTGTAGCAGCTATTCACACATGCACACACTCTGCTCTTAACATCACTGTTTTAATTGTTGCAGTTGTAACATAATGGAAGAGTGTAGCTTAACATTTCCAAGGTATAATAAATATTTATTATTTATGCAGACATTTTTTTAGAATTTTGAATCAAGTGTGGTCAATAGTGTACAAAAGTAGTGTATAAACAGTGTCATGCACATTTTACACAGACACACTCCCACAAATCACAAAAACAATGACCAGAAAAAGAAACAATGCAGTCTCTTATTTTTTCCCATGGCTGTAGAAATATATACTGTATATAAAAAACAGACTTGCAGGGAGGTTTTTTTTTTAGTGAGTCTGGTATGCTGGTTAGAAGATTGTAGGTTTGGTTCTTCTCATTGTGCTCGGTCCACAGCGCGGATGTGTAAAGTTCTGAATTAATTGAATGAAGCATTGATGCCTGCTAGATTGGCTGAAGGATGGAAACTGTAAATACATGGTTAAGCTATTACACTCACGCATATCAAATTAACGTTTACTTATTTGCCTTTATTCTAATGTTAGTGTTTTTGTTTTCAAACAAATACACACTCGCTGCTCCAACAGCTTTACACATGTTCTTAGATGACCCAGTAATTTATTGCTGCATTGTTACTGAAGAGCCAGTAAACTAAAGCCAAAATTGTTTTTTTATTTAAGGTCAGGTATTTATGCCAATTATCAATGTCTGTTGAGTGTGATAACATCACATCTCTAGGAATGTATTGGTGGCGGCTGCAGGTAGTGTAACATTTTGTATGTTTGATTATGGATTTTTAATTGAATAATGTATTCCTCATATCCCTTTAACTCTGTAGCCTGGGTCTGCTGCTGCTCTAACATGTATGTAGTCACTGACTGGACTGATTTTGTGATATTTTTTTGCCTCCAATTTTTAAATGTTTGTTTATTCCTGTATCTGTTTTATTTATTTAATTTATTGGTGTCCTCCTCTTACCTACCAGGGGGTGGTGTTTATTTTTGATTGGCAGAAATAAATTCTGGTAGCTATTACTTGTGCTTTCATTTCAATGCAGGCACATAGATAAACAAACAGAGGGCGCTGTGGCTTTAGCCAAACAGTGCAAAGGGGCGTGAATACATGGAATAAAATACTGATGAAAACAAAGTACAAATTCACAGTGAATTAGGTCTATTAAGATATTTCTAAGAAAGTTGTGCAAATGGTGTATGCTGTGCAAAAAGGTAGTAAGCGAAAATTTAAAATGTTGGCACTTACCTTTTTTTTCCAAGATCATTTCTATATGTTAATGCTTCACTGGGATTTTTTTCCCTTTTGTTTGAGATTTGAATTTTTATACTAGCCTGAAGTGTTCTCATAATCCCATAGTCTGTAGGTGAAGAATAATTGGAAAATCTGGTAATTTCTATACAATATGAGTGCCTTGCGCTGATTAGTCCTTTAGAGCTTTCTTTATCTGGTTTCTCAGCAACCACATGACCCATTAAGCTGAAATCTTTCAGCTGTTCTATAACTGAGCTGTTAAGGATCACTCAATTTCTGAAACAATATTGCGGTCATTGACCAGTTACCAAAAACTCTATAAAGGTTTATGCCAACTGACCATGGGGGGTTTCTACTGTTTATGGTTTAAAATGTTTCTTTATAAATAGAAAATAGACAATGTCTTCGAACCGCTTAATACATTTTATATCGATTGAGTGATGGTATACTTTACATTGTATTGCAAGAACAGCTGGTATCGTAACAATATATATATAAAAAAAAATACCTTTTCCACTTTCTACCTGTAACATATTCCTTTTTACATTTCTTTATGTTCCACGTTGATATAAATATGAATTGAATTGCCACCATTAACTCGTTCAGCACACACCATGTAGTACAGCTGTTAAATCTCTCAAATCCAAGGCAAGTTCCTGACCACTAGCATGTATTAAGGATCATACCCTGTATTGAAGAGGCTAATGACCAGCAAAGAGGTCCCACTCCTGGCCATGCTGACCAGCCAACAACCCCCTGTCATGCTGCCATGCTTCAATAGCTTTGGGCTGCAGAACCATCCCTGGCCCAAGGTCAGCTCATGAGAGCCCCATACCGAGTGCTGGTGGACCCTGAATCATCACCGTATGAAGGGCATAAAGCAGCTGCATATCAGGAACCCTTGCATCATCTGGCTTGACCTGCTGTCCAGCTATGTGGAAGTGTCGGGGGCTCAGAGATACTTCGGCACAGAAGCAATGAGTCACTGGGAGGGTAATGGGTGCCTGCAGTTCAACTAAGTGAGGTAATGAAGGCAGTGCTAGACCTGTGAAGGCAGAGTAGCATGTACTTACCTAAAAGATGCCAAAAGGACGCAAAACACACAACACAACACAGATCTCTTAGCAACAAAACATTAAAAATTCACATTCGTTGGTGGCCACACAGACTGCCCCTCAAGAACACAAGTGGCTGAACAGCAGATTTGTGAAATACCAGCTGTTGGCATCATCAAGCCTTCGGATAACCACTCTGGTCACAATGGTGAAATGGCCATTTTGTATCGAATACCGCCGCCTCAACACCATGACAAAGAAAGACAGAGTTCCTGTGACACGGAGTCGCTGCCAAGGGAACGGCTTAGGGGACAGCTAAGGTCGCCACAGCAGAAAGCCGACCTACACTCTGCAATGTCCCCAGGCTGTGCAGCTTCCCGGGCCTGGCCTCCTACTACCGGTGATTCATCAAGAGCTTTGCCAGCATTGCGAACCCACTCGACTGTCTCACAAACATGCCTTCAAGTGGACTGATGCCTGCTTGGCACCTTCCAGCAGCTCCAGGATTCAGATAAATTGTATTCATATTCAGCTTAACGGAATATTGGGCCAGGCCAATAGTGAGCAAGTCAATAGAAAAGAGGTAAAGAAAAATCTCCCTAATACTGGAGGAAGAAACCTTGGGAGGAACCCATCCTCTTCACGTCGACACCAGAGAGCAAGAATAAAATCCTAGTCCTATTGGATGTTCCTATGAGTACAACTAACAATAAGATATACAGACTTAATCACTGCTGAGCAGTTGGTCGTCTATAGATGCAGAGTAGGAGCAGATTGAGTCTGTAATCTCTAGTTTTTAATGCTACATTAAAATAAGGAAGAATTTCTTTAGTCTTAAGTACAACGAATACTTAGTCCTACAGGTCGTAACTCACCATTGGGAGAAGGTCTTCACTATAGCAAACAAATATTGTATATTATAAGGTGGAAAGGGTTTCTTATGAATCTGATTGAGGTGGATATCAGTCAGTTTTCGAATTCACCACTACAGGTCTGAAAATGAAACGTGTGTAACAAAGAGCAGCCATATGTGCAGAATACCTTACTGAACATTAAACGTATTATTTCAGGAGCAAGATAACATTTTATAACTCCGTGTGCTTTATATATTTTACATTTATCGTTTACATGTTTTACTTTTTATTTTATATTTGTTTGTGCAGTTAATTTATGTTTGCATTGTTGTTAAAAGAAGCGGATCAGCATACATTGCACTACGTGTTGTATTTGTGTAACTATGCATGTGACAAAAAGAATCTTGAATCTATAAAGAGATGAAGAGTTTCTAGTTGTAAGTATTTGTTGTGCTTAAGATTTTAAAAAGCAAATTCTTCCGGATTTTAATGAAGCGGGAATGGGGAGTGAGAGACACGTGACACAGGAGCCGCTTGGCACTGGCTTCCTTAGTTGCCGTTAGTAAACACTGGCGTTGCCATGGATACACTCGATAGGAACTGAAGATACTCAGAGCTGCGGATTCTTACAAACACATTTCTACAAATAAATATAGGGCATTTCAGCACCTTATATTGGGTGGACTGTTCTTCTGGAAATGGTATAAACACATAACATCTTATTTTTCTTCATCAAAATGTACAACACTAGAACTGATATGGTTTAAGTGGTTTCAGCAGTATAAACAGTTTTGGCGTTTATGTGCTACATGTTCAGCAGTAAAACAGTTTGGTGTTTATGTGCCTGTTCTGTTCGGTTCTGTTCTGATTAGTCTGTTCGATTCTGACTGTTCTGTTCTGACTGTTCTATTCGGTTCTGTACTGACTATTCGGTTCTGTTCTGACTATTCTGTTCTGTTCTGTACCGTTTTGACTGTTCTATTCGGTTCGGTTCTTATCTGACTATTCTGTTCTGACTTTTCTGTTCGGTTCTGTCCTGACTGTTCTATTCGGTTCTGTACTGACTGTTCTGTTCTGACTATTCTGTTTGACTGTTCTGTTCAGTTCTGTGCTGACTGTTATGTTCTGTCCTGACTGTTCTGTTTGGTTCTGTTTTGACTGTTCTGTTCTGACTGTTCTGTTTGGTTCTGTTTTGACTGTTCTGTTCTGTTCTGACTGATCTGTTCTGTTTTGCTCGGTTCGGTTCTGGCTGTTCTGTTCTGACTGTTCTGTTCTATTCTATTCTTACTGTTCTTTTCTGTTCGGTTCTGTTCTGATTGTTCTGTTCTGTCCTGTTCTGTTCTGGCTGTTCTAACCTGGGACTAAAGACCTTTTCTCTTCTGTTCAGACAGACCAACAGAGAGTTACCCAATTCATATTTTCAGTTCAGTAAAACTCTATTCCTGTTACTTAAACATTTTAGTTTTGAATGCTGAAAGTTTCAGCTTTTGCTCTTGTGAAAATTCAAGCATTCCTTAACTTTACTTGTCATTAGAAGTCAATGGATGGAAATTTATTTGGAGGCGAATTTTCTCTCTCCTCCCACCCTGCTCCTCTGGGGTGTGATAAGGAGCAACTCCACACTCCTCTTCTTCCTCCTCCTCCTCCTCCTCCTCCTCATCTTCATCCTCCAGAAATTCAGCAGTGTGAGTATGATCCATTTATTATACTCTAAACGCTCACTCTTTTACCTCACTACTGTTTTGATTGTAGATTTTAGACAGTTTGAAAACATGTGTTTCAGTTAACTGTGAACAAAATGATTTGTTAAAGATTACACATTTCTCTGCTGATTTGATAGCATTGATTACAATGCACATTATTAATCTAAACTTCTTATAACTTTTTGCTATCTGACTGCAGAATTATTCAGTCATGAAAAACCTTTTTCTGCATCAAAATGTACAAGACTAGACCTGGTTCAACTATGAATTGCGAAAGTTTAAAAATCTCACAGGTTCTCTTAAGCACAGAGTGTCCATCGAAGATCAGTTATTCATTTTTGTCCTTGACCCAAAGATTTCTTCTATACTGTCGGCTCATACCTCCTGACCCATTATATGATAAGGTGTTTGAACTAATCAATACAATTAAGGATATTGTACTTTTCAAAGTTTAAGCAGGTATTAACTTTAAGTGTTTTCCCTTTGACACATCAATTACTGCATTAAAAAAAGGCAACTATCAGTCTTCTCACCATCATATGTAATGCCATACATTTTAAATGGTATTAAAACATTTCCACATTCATAGTTCAAACAGGAAGTCCAGGTGCTTTCATGCTATTTGTTGCTATAACGTGACCTGATGACTCACACAGCTGCTGTTTTCGAGCCATTGTTTATGAAGGTCAATATACTTTTGTTTGTGTCCTGTGTAATATTTTTCAAGGTGATTAATGACTATTAGAATTTCGACTCTGTCAGTTTATAATGCCAATGGCACTTCTACTTACTTTTTTACTTTTATTGTATAATGAAACTAAACTCTTCAAACAAACAGCAAACTATTTAAATATGAAAAACAATCAGCATCCCATAAACAACTATTTTTATATACCCTACCATTAAGCGCTGTATTCACACCCTGACCAAATTGCATCCCTTTTCTAAGTGAAAATAACATCCTCTACAGAGCACAACTCTTGGCAGAATGTATTGTATGATAATAGTGTTTTAATTGAATGAATAATAAAGTTACTCAAACAGACAATTGGTCCACAGGCTCCAGTACAGACTATCTGGAAGCAGCTGTGTTTCCTGTGCTGCTGCCTGGATTAGAAGCCCTGCTGAGAGAAGCACTTAAACACCATTTTATGAAGGTCAGAGCTCGGTTTAGCACGTCATACTGGATTATTAGTTATCATATCTTACGCTTCCATGTTTTATGTAGAGAGGAAGAAGCACATTTAATGGCTGTGACTTTCTGACCCAATGGCTGTACAAGTAAGTGTAACACAGTTGTCCGCTTTCCCCATTAAGATTTGATTTTCGTCAATAGTTTACCATCTTTTGTCCTGACAAAGAATGAATATTTTAATGCATTGTTCTTTTCACTTTGTCAGCAAGAATAAACAGAGGAATCATCAGACTCCCCTGGATTTCCACAAGATTCCCTTTGTCCAAGACTGGCTCAGCACGCAGTGAGTGAAAGTGGACTCTCACATACAGACATTCATGCTGTTTCTGTCTGAATGTCTGCGTTAATCTGCCTCATTTGGCCTCATTTTTAAAAAAATGGAAGTGAACAGTAGAGACAGGGTAGGGGGATTGAATGTGGGTGCTGGTCTTGTGTGTGTGTGCGTGTGTGTGTGTGTGTTTGCATGTTCTCCTCATGGTGGTGTGAGTTCTCCGGGTTTCTACCACAATCAAAAACCCTAGTGTCAGCTGAATTGGGGATTCTAAAGTAACCGTAGATGTGAGTCTGTGTGTGTGTGTGTGTGTGTGTGTGTGTGTGTTTGTTTTTGTGTGCACCCAGGGTGATTCCCTGCCTTGCGCCAGTCGACCCTGGGATAGCCTCCGGGTACCCGCAACCCTAGTAAGGTTTAAGCGGACAGAAAATGAATCAATTAATATTTTATGAAGTTAATGAAGTGGCACTGGGTTTGCCCAGAGCGACTTACAGTCATTAGTTACAGAGACAGTCTTACAGTCATTAGTTATAGGGACAGTCTTACAGTCATTAGTTACAGAGA
>JBBPDB010070240.1:0-10208 GCA_037974465.1 Brachypetersius altus | reverse complement strand
CCCCAGAGTTTCTCTAGCAGACTTACAGGAAAGAACAGAGCCACACAGACCAGACCCAGCCTTGCTGAACAGCCTGCGCTTTGAGAAGCAATAAGCAAAATAAAGGTCACTCACCTCAAAAGAACACAAAACTTCAGGTGATAATCGATTATAAATAATTTATTAATGAAACACAGTATCCTAGACAAAATTCTATGTGCTTTAAAGAGTCATAAACATAACTGAACAGAATAAAATGGGAAATTGATAAGAAATTAAGTGAAACAGTGATTAGTAATAATAGTAATAAATAACCTTAAATCTATCTTAAATCACAACTAGCAGTTCTTAAAGCAAAGATATTATATGTATATATATATTTAATACCAGTTAAAAATATATATCTAACTACAGACGTGTTGTGAGGAACGCAGCTTACACAACTTCCCCTTTGTGTACCCATATCAAGACACCCGTATTATATTTAATGTTCTAATTATTTATGAAAGAAAATCACACGAATTGTCGCCTGCAGAGCAAAAATAAAAATATATTGTTCTTAAACGAAAAAAATGGGAGTAATACTCTTTTACCAATGGCTTTGTAAGTATTTTACACCAAAAAAAATAGAGGAAGGGTTTTTTTTTTTTGCTTTGGCATTCAGAAAAGACAGGAATAGATGAAACTGGAAGCTTTAGTAGGACTTGACTGAACTCACCTCATTCCCCAGCAGGACCTGCATGTCCCCTCCGATAAAGACCAGATCAGAACTTGCGGCACTCATTTACGGTACAAAAACACCCATAACTCTACAGCACTATGAGATATAAATATATTTGCCTTCTTGCAATTTAAAGCTTCTAAAGCTGCATTTCTGCCCCTCATGCTGGAGCTGCTTCCTCCACGTGTTCTCCATGCAGAGAAGAACCAAGCACTGCGCATGCGCTAAACTTATTCTAAAGGACTCAAAAAGTGCAGTGTCTCCCCTACTGGAGACCACCTGAACAGCAAGGAGTAGCATCCAGCTAACGGCCAATGTGCTAAAATACCTTCCGTGACACTTTTCTTGCAGATGATCACAATAATATATTTTCTTTGCATATATTGTGGTAGTATATTGCGTGAGTGTGTGACGGGGAGGAGTTATAGAGTCTGATGTGTGGGTGTGTGTGTGAAAGGGGGAATTAAATCCAAAATATCGGCTCCACAAGTAGTAAAAATGTAAGACAAAAATTGAACTGAGTTAAGAGTATAGTTCTATCATAAATACGTTAGAGTAGGAAATGTATGAAGGCTGAGTGAGGTGAACAAAAACCCGCTCAGAAAGCTTTCACTTTCAGTTTGGTGGGTAAATGCATACACAAGACCCTCAGCACTGTGAGGGAACAGCTTAAACATGAGGGTAAAGAAGGAGGTGTACAGTTTATTCTTCTTCTTCTTCCATTTTGTCCTGGAATCCAGTGGCGGTAAGTTTTGGTCTGTGACTGTTTTTTTGCTTTACGAACCAGCAGCGGAGCAGAACAGAGCTTAATCTTTGCCACCATTCAGTCTGTCCTGCAGTATCTGTCTGTCCGACTGAGGCTTTAACAGGTACTAGCTTTGGGCTCTACCACTAATCTGTGTCTGGGACACCAAACAGCTCCAGATGACTGTTCTGTGTAGATGGAAGACTGCCTGAATACCTTCTGATTACTGTGTTTTGTGTGGCGAGAGTGCTAGTATATGGCTGTACTGTATACTGTTTGTAAGAAACACTTGGTAGCTGTGGTTAGTTGGAAGTTTTCTCATGTTTTTGGAGTGTTTTGCTAAAAAATTATGTTTCTTTTTTTGTGTTTATAGCAGACAGATTTGCACTGGGCTTAGTTAGGGGTGTTTTTGTTTACTATTTTAGCCTGGTGGGCTTCTGAAGCTCAAACTACTTTAAACATAACGAATAAATACAAAGCAAACACACGTTTGTTGTTTTGCATCCTAAGGTCCATGTGTGACCTGGAATGGACCAAAACTACCAGAAAAGATCAAATGAATGAACACATAGAACAGAGTGTGAATTACTCCTCCATAATTGGGGGGTACTGCCTTCACAACACTGTTAAGAACCCCCCCAAACTGCCCAAACTCTCTTTGGAGGGGGGCACAGGTCTTGATCAGGGGCTACAGTACCCCCTGTAATTCGAACCATGACATAGACCATCATAACACATGATCTGACACGTCTTCCTTCTTTATTCTGCAGACGTTCATTCCTTCAGTGCCTATTTCATCGGATCCCAGGGCCTCGACCTGCCCGAGTACATGGAGGTAGTCGCCGTGGACGATGTGACCATGTTCTATTACGACAGCACCATGAAAGAGGAGGTTCCCTGTCCAGAGTGGCTCAACACCACAGAGGAACGCCAACAATGGAAAGAAATTAACCTCAATTCATTTTATAACAGACACACAGTGCCTGTAGCCCTCCAGACGACAATGCTGCAGTTCAACCAGACAGGTAATTGTTTTTTTTAAAGTGCTAAATCAAGCTTCTTCCTAAGATAACCAGACAGTGAGGTGGACAATATCACTGATGTCATACAAAAGTTTAAATAATCCCCATCAAGTGGCACGATTTGTTGAATTTCTAAGTGAAAATAAACGGAAAACATCGGAATACTACGGTTTTCCAGAAATATTACAAACATGTTTGTTTGTTTGTTTGTCAAGGTTTACGTATGGTTAAAAATGATAAAACTATAGCTTTTGCCCGGACTATGATTCAACTAATAAATACTAATACATTTTCTGTAGAGGACCTGTGATTAGCTTTACACTTAGAAAATCAACACAGTGTGAATCTCTAGCCTTATGCAGAAGAGGCACCCATCCATTTGCGACGTTAGACACATGTCCAGCACTCCTGATGACCAAATTGCCTTTTTCATATATACTTGCTAAATTGGCAACATACAGATCCTGGCAGGTGATTTTTAAAACTCTAGGCAGTCAGACAATTGGGTGGTCCTTAATGTTGAACCTGGATACATATTAGCATTGATGTTAAAAATCTTAAATATGTTTTGCTTAGTGAAGCTAAAAGAGCTGAGATGCAGAGAAGCCACAAATGAGAGCACTTCGAATTCTAAGGAAAAATGCTCAGTGCAGAATTTGTGACAAAAAGTCTGATGAATCATCTCAGATATTTTGCACAACAAGCCTCTGGTTAGACCGACTCCAAACCTGTTGTTTGTGGAGAGTTCTGAGACTCCTTAATCCTCCACTCAACTCTAAATAAGACAATCATTCTAATTTGTTACACGCTCAGAATTTTCAAGTCTTACAAAAGCTGAACAAGAGGCTACAATCACAGCTTCTACAGCAGCATATGGCGCATCAGCAGCTGGGCTTCAGCAGACTGTTGGTAGATTAGTTATATTTTGCATCGCAGCTCAATCAAAAATTAGGTTTAATTAAAAAATGTAATGTTTTTCTTAAGGGTAATTTCAGAATTAGTATTTGGCAGAGAATTTTTCAAACGCCTGTAAAATGCGATTTGAGCCAGAGTTTTATCACATCACAGCTTTCTTATTGTCACGGCTCGGCCAGTGGCCGGTAGGGACCACTGTTTTTGGTTTTGTTTTGTTTTGATTTTTGGGACTTTTATTTTGACGTTCGTGTTCTTTGTCTAGGTCTCAGCTGTCTTGTGTTTAGGTGAAGTGATTATGGTTTGTGATTGGTTTCTGTCTGTCATGTTCTGTGTATTTAAGTTCTGTTCTTGTGGGCCTTAGTTATCGGTTCATCGCCTCAGTTAGATTCTCAGCCTTGTATTCATGTATCGGCCATCTGTTTTGTTGATGTTTCTGTTTTGTTGATGTTTAATAAAGAGCCTGAAGTCACGGATACCTGCAAGCCTCGTATCTGTAATCACAGGGGTAAATCACGGCAGCGGGTTCACCCCCTGCTCAGATTGTGAAACCTTGTACACATCACTTGAACGCACATTTTTTCATAAAAAAGAACATGAAAAATAAGAGAAAGGAAAGGATTGGATTCTGAAATTACATTTTATTTTTTAAAAATGTGCTTGTTACAAAGCGACAGGTTTTAAAAATAAATTAAAAACTATAAACTATAAATACAGCAGCATTTCAACAGCATAAATGTAACAGCGAGGTTTAGTACAAAAACTTCTAAAGATTAGTGCAAAAACACAAATTTAGTATTTCCCAGTATGGGTTAGTTATGACAAACAGGATGTAACTTGAACTCCGTTAACATGGTTGATGCAATAGTTCATGTTAATAAAGCTCTGGAACTCAGGCCAGTGATTATTTACTGTAAATTCATCTGAGGAACTTATGACTTGTAGGTGCAGGAACCTACAGGTGCAGATTCGAAACCTTTAATCCAGACCACATTAGTGTGTGTGAGCTTTTTATTAAAAAAGGAAAAAATACATTTGGATACAGTGGATAATCAACAAAAAACATATGTATTCAGTAAATACAATAACATACATAAGTGCATCATTTCTGAGGGTTACACACAGACTAACCTGTGAGGCAGTCAGGCACATTTGGTCTGTCATATTAAACACTGAAGTAACAGCCTTGATAACATTGGCTATCCGCTTAATCGTATCTTAGTCTAGCCTATCTTAGCCTAGTTTTACATTCAGTTGGCCTTTGGGTACACATCAAATAAACAAACCTGTCACGGCTGAAGGGGCTAGCCCTCAGCCGTGAGCTGCCTCGGGGCACGGCCCAGAACGGAGACCAGGGATCCATGCTTGTGACTTTATTAACTACCCAAAAACACAGACAAAAACAAGGCACGAGGGCTGTCCAGAACAGGAATCAGATTTACAGGATACAGACAAGGAAAACGAGACAAAACTGAGGTGAACATGAGGTGTAAATGAGGTGATGAACGGATAACTTGTTCAAACACAAACAAGACTTAAATACTAACAGAAATCAGTGGGCAAAACACAAACAGGTGACACTCAAAAATCATGTGACACATGAACTGAACAGGACATCAAAATAAAAGATCCAAAAACATGAACGGAAACAGAAAAGCAGCGGCATCTACCGGACGACCAGACCGTCACAAAAACAACATGTATCTCATTTGCTAAGCTAAGTCCCATTTTTTAGAAATGCTAGGATTGATCTCAAATGTTAGCAGCCACTCAGTCACAGTTTTTTTTAGCTTGCTATTGTCTTGCTTAGCCAATGGTTCGTATTCATTATGAATAATTTAAACGAACAACTTGCACAATTTACAGCAAGCAAATTGAAATGCTTTAGCCTGCAGTCTGTACCAAGTTTGGCTTGCAACTGGAAAACATTTTATTTTCCAGTTGCAAGCCAAACTTGCTAGCCAGAGTGACTAGTGCTGGCTTAGCTTACATCTTCTGCATTCATTAAAATATAGTTCATGGGCTGCATCTATTGTGGACCAGAAAACACTCATAAGAGCTTGGTGATTGAGAAAAACAGACTTGGAATGTAATGTTGCATCCGTGTGCGTAAGCTCTGCTACATTTCTATCCTCTAAAAGGACCCAGTGCCAAGGATACAAGTGAAATGCCTCTAAAACCGGCTTAGCAGCTTCTTTCATGGAGTATGCAATGAAGTGGAAATGCTGGAGATCATCTCAGAACAAAAATCTGCAGCACTGGTCAGGGCCACTGACTCTCGTCCACATCATCCCACTGCCTATACAGAACACGTGGGATTGGTGTTTCTGGCTGATTTCTGATCACAATCATCGCAAAAAGCCTCTGATTCCGCAGTCCTTGTACAGTCCTGTTTGCATTTTTTATACTTAAGAAATATTTTCTCTCTTAACAAAATCATTAAACCCACTATTATTGCAATCACAGCTACGAGTCCAAGAACATAAAATGCCACTTCTGCTGATCTTCCACCTCCGTTTTCTGGAAAATGAAGAGTTCAGAAATATGTCAGGTTTTTCTGGTACCGCACAGTTTTAAAAACACACACAAAAAGGGTCATTGGAGTGAGTAAGGATCTTGAATCCAGTCTCTGGTCTAGATTTTTATAACTGCTGCTTGGCCAATTGGCTTAGCTGTTAAGTTAAATCCCAGTGATTACAAAATCCTGGGCTGGAAAAAGTATTCAGAGTTGGATGACTTCTGCAACAGAAGAATCACTTTTGTTCCCAGACAGGATTTATGGAAAGGAGACATGAGAGAGTTCATGTTTGCGGAGTGCTCTATTACTGTTAATGACTGCTAAGCAGTGGTGGCTTCTATAAGACTACAGGTGAAACAATGTTTCACCAAAAAAAATAATACAAAAAAATCTTCATAACTATCACTTTTTTATTGGTGTGACACAAAAAAATGCTCATAAATATAAGGTAAACAGCGCCACCCCCAACTGCGGTGAAACAGGGAATTTCAGTAGAAAAGCGTCCCACAAGCGTCCCCATTAATTTCAATGTAAATATTCTTTTCTTTTTTCTTTTATATTTTATTCTACCACGAGTCAAGCTGGGCACTGGTGAAAAAAAATCCCGGCTAGTATGACTGATTAACAACTTCCCCAAGAAGACCAGGAGGGTAGAATTATTTCATACAGTGAGAAAGAGGTTAGATATGTTTTCTAGGGATTTAGAAATATTGTTTATTATGTACTGTTGAAATAAACATTACTATTAAGACTGCTGTAAGATATGCACAATAAAAAACTTTTCATATTTTGTAGTGATTTAACACTAACTATCAGGAGATTGAGATTCCACAATGCACTGAATTGTTTCCTATGGAATGGTAATTGAATTGAATTATATTTCAGACATACATTTACATACCAAAGGTACACAGAAGCTATGTTTGTATTGTTATTTTTTGTGTAATTAGAGTCATTTTCTCGGTTTCTTTTGTCAGACATTCCTACTTGGACTAGGTATAAACCCTTTCTTTATATATTACATGGATGCAAAACTATTTTAAAGCAAGTTTTTTTGTTCTCCCTTCATTCTAATAGTGTATAATACAAACATAACAGTAAAATGTTTCAATTCAACAATCAGCGCTGGACAATGAAATGAATGAGCTCACCTGAGAAGAGATCGATGTTTCTGATGATCTCCTGTCCCAGGTCTTCGTTCTTCAGGATGAAAGTGATGGAGGAGTTGTGGCCTCGCGTGACGTTTAGTTTACTGTTCACGCTGTAGAGCTTCGTGCGGTCGTCCTGCTGGAGCTGCATTTGCGTTTCGTTTGTGATGTCTTTGGAGCTTCCCATCAGCCACTGCAGCGAGGGAGTGGGGTAACCTCCCTGTGAGGTCACCAGGAGGTCCACCTGTCCGTTCTTCAACACGTTGATGTGCAGATGGGGCTCTGGGTAGAAGGCTGATGGAAAATTAAAAAGCCTGGTGAATCCTCCACATACAGCATGTAAGTGTGTCATCAGATCAGATATGACATTTTCCTTCTAGTCAAAGATCTGAGATATTCAGTTTCAGCCGAGCACACACTTATTCAAGCTTAGCTTTCAAAATGTGTTAAAAATAAAACCTTAAAATATGTTCTAAAACATGTTAAAAAAACATTAGAGATAAAAGTCAGAGGCAAAAAGATGAGATTTTCAGTTCCATTCCGAGGTCACACTTACTCCAGTCAACAGTTTTCCAAACGTGTCAAAACATGAAACCTCAAAAACGTGTTCCAAATCGTGTTAAAACATGAAACCTCATACTTTGAATTCTTGGTCTCTACTTACAGGGACATCTCATCTAAAGAAAACATTCCTCAGCATTGCACAAAAAAACAGTTAACTTAGCATTACTGAGAACTGAAGAAATGCAGAGTTTCCTGGGAAAACAACACCTCTAAAAAACACCTTCTTTAATTTATATATTTACATATTACTGGCCTCTTTTTTAGAAACAGCTATGTTGTGAATCCACTAACTGGCACGTAAAAAGAAATGCCTCATTTAGAGCATGACTACAGCTTATCAGCCCCTCTCTACCCCATTCATCTCAGTCACTGGCCATGACTATGCACTACACACTGAAATATCTGGACTATATCAGAACATCTGATGCTTTTTCTAGATTATATTATTTTGGATTTCCTCACAAACATATGAGTGGTGAGGATCAGGGGCAGCGAGCACCAAGCTGTCTAAGCCTTAAACTCTACACCATGTACACCCATGACTGTGTCATCATTACATAAGCAGATGACATCAGCAAAGATGGGTCTGTCTATAGGGAACTGGTCCAAGACATCCTTGTCTATGGAGAGGAAAATGACCTCAAAAAGAGTGCAGAAAGGATCACAGGAGCTGAGCTCCCATCCAAACCAATATGACCTTACAGTGTCTCAAAATGCAGTGTTTTAGGGGACGTAGCTTACAGAAAACACACTGCACTTTACAAGTCATTTAATTTATTATGTATCTCCTGTCTACACTATGCGGTGATTTTAAACCCACTTTTTTCTCAATTTGTTATTGTCCCTACTTTTAATAATGTCTACTGATTGAGAGTCTATGCACAAAAAATGTATATGTACAATCACAGGGCTACATTGTTGAGCGGCAGCATGGTTCAGATTATTTAGCTATGCTGTGTTTCTTCTCCAGAACTCCCTCCCTTTAGATATTCCCAGCACTGACTCTCCTCCAACTTTCAAATTCTGTCTTAAAACCCATCTCTTCAAACTTGCTTACTTTCTTTTTTCTCTTGTCCCTAGATTGCATCCATTTGGATGAATGTGTCAGACAAAGGCTTTTTAGTCTTTTTACACACATTAGTGCTAAACGTGGTCCACCATGAATGGACAGATGTCCAAAAGTATCCCGTCCAATGAGCAAGTTGAGTCACTTTAAGGTGCTCCCACAGCTATGATTTGCTATGATCTGGAAACACACATGCCGAGAGGCTAGAGGGGTCTAAAGGCCTCCTGCACTGGGCTGTGGAGTGGATGGAGCACCTTTAGGCTGATGGGCATAACAATGTAAAAGCTTTCCCAGAAGAATTATGGAGTTCTGTGGGTTAAAGTAAAATATTCTCTAATAAAGCAAACAATGAGTGGAGATCTTTACCTGCTACTTTCAGCCTGAAGCTCTTCTTCTGGCTGCCGATCTGTGTGCTGACTGAACAGGTGTACAGCCCCTCATCCTCCAGGGTGACCTGGTCCAGCCTGAGTGATGCATTTCCCTTCGCCATCTCCTCACGATACAGGCTGGTCCGGTTGACATAGTGAGGGTTCTGGCGGTCCAGCTGGTCTCGGCTGTGGTAGAAGCTGTGGACGACCTCCAGGCCACGCTGCCAAGTGATCACACTGTTGCCCATGTCCCAGGAACTGCCCGTCGGGAAGCTGCATGTCAGAACAACGGGCTGCCCATACACCCCAACCAGACCTCCATTGGGTACAGAGATTTCAAACTCGGCTACAGGAGGGAGACAGAGAGAGGAGGAACATGTAAAATACTAAAGCTTTCATACTTATATCTCAACGAATTACTGCATTTCCAAAACTAAACAGGGGGGGTGGCAATAAATAAACCAAAGGTATTAAAGATTCATTACAATTCTGTACTATGGAAGGTAATTTTGCCTAGAAAGAGCAACTTTCTAAGATATATTTCTAAAATAACTCATAGAATAGGCACCATACCACAGAATATGAGTCATCTGAGAAATGTATAACTGCCTTGTCATTCAGGCTAGATCAAAGATCACATGAATCACTCTAGAATGAATCATCAGATCCAGGTATAATCGTTTATGAATATAATAAAGTATAATGGTTTATAATTGAGCACTATTTAAGCTGGAAAGGGACGTTCAGATAAGAACACAACTTCATTCTGGCGGCAAAAAACATAATCCGAACGAGATTAACATTCTTGTTAACTTCCAAACTCATGCCGAGGACTTTCACAGCTTTCACACTTTTACATGTGGAATAATCAGAGCTCTAAAGAGCAAAGTTTTGACTTACTGTAAGAAACGACTCCAGACAGAAGAAACAGGAGGCCCAATAGAGACGGTGGGAAATCCACTTTATCTACCATATCACGACTCAGTAGATACAGCTGACCTGAACTCCACCTGATTTCACCTTCTCCTCAACTGAACTTCTCCTCAACTGAGCTGAACTCACCAGACCGCCCAGCAGCCGAGAGCTTTTTACTAGAGCTGAGCGATTCACGACTCATCCGGGTGAATCACCCGGATCCATTAAATGACTCATGAATCACGAATCC
>JBBPDB010070229.1:0-10209 GCA_037974465.1 Brachypetersius altus | reverse complement strand
GGGCAGTCTCCCTGGAGCAACTTAGGGTTAAGGGTCTTGCTCAGGGACCCAGTGGTGGTGCTGAAGGTAGGATTCGAGCCTCTTAGTCCAGAGGCAAGTATCCTACCCACTGAGCTACCTCCACCATATACATGGTAAGGAAGGCACTTTGGACCGTGCCTTCAATATAAGGTAGTTATAGTTGGGTGGGGTTCTGATCCCTTTAACTTCCTACTTTTATTCATGTCTTCTAATACCATCTCTTATGTGCTAGCGACATTAGCCTTGTCAGTCAAGTGCCAAACAGAAAAAAACACCATTAGAAACAAAAGGGCTCTTGGCTTGTTGAGTAATGTGCACCCCCGAAAAGTCTTAGTTGTCTGCAGATTTTTTTCTTAATTTGCAGAACAACCCAAATATCCTCCCCGTTTTTCATGACAATATATAATTTTTCAATTTTAGTGCTAAGTTTTTAAGGAAAATGTTTAGTAATTTTGTAGCATAAATATTAACATTAAAATTCAGCTACATTTCCATTTAAAATAGAACTGTATAAGGTTTTTAGAACTGTCAAGAGAACACAAAGCAACTGTATAGGATAACACATCTTGGGATGGTGAAATACCACTGTGTTCAGAGGCAGGACATTTGAAAGTAGCCAATCCGAGCGCATTATTCATTTCTCCATGCCGCTGATTGGCTGATTGGCTGCTGCCCAGTGACGCATCTGTGGCAGCTGGAGTTCAGCATTCCCGCATCATAACAGTTTCCCTTTATATATTCTTAAGGGTGAAATATTAAGCTTATTAATTAAAGTGTTTTGGGAGCATATTTAGGATTTATACAACAAAAAAGTTTGCAGTTTTTCACAATTTGCGGGTGATCTTGGAACGAGACTCCAACACGCCAGAATCCAACCCTCACCTCTCAGAAGAATGATCCAGCATGTTCATGTCCACATCAGACAGAGTGAACTCGCTGATCCTTATCCTCTCCTGTTTTTTGACAGACACTGAGTAGTAGACGTAGACCTTCTTCACCACGCTGAACTTGGGATGAAAGGCAATGCAGAGAAAGCCTCGCTCATCCCCAGACCAGGGCGAGGTCAACACAGCCTTAGTGAGGTTCAGAAAGGGCCTGTCGATCCTGGAGCCATTCGGTAGGTACGTCCACACATACCCCAGCTGTTCGGCTACGAAGAACCGGTGTGTGCCGTCATCTGCGTGGACCATCGCTACTGGATTGCGAAGACCATTAGCTACCTCCTGAAGACAAAGCTGGAGGCAGCCTTTAGGGTCAGCTTGAACATTTCCCAGGTTTGCATTCAGCGCATCATTGGCCAGAACATTTGGATAGCAGTATTCCGGGTCTTTAAGTTCCAGATAGTCACAGAACTTCTCACGGTCCTCCTCAATGGTGGAAATGATGTTGTCTTCAATCAGCAAGCTGAGACTATAGCGACACTGTTGCCAGAAATCATTGCAGTAGCCGCGACACAGGCCAGGGAGCTTCCGCATGGGGGTGTTGGCGTCCTCAGCATCGTACAGGTGAGCTGCGTAAGGGGAACATTCCTGAAGGACAAAAAAAAAACAAAAAAAAAACGAGAGCAACTTCTCATATTCGAAAGCAACCTGTACTAAAGGTCTGTAAATTGCTCTTAATTTTTTCCAGAAAAAAATCATGGACTCTTTTCGTCAGGTTTCATCATGCTCACACATTCCCTTTATTAAAAATAATTATTTAAAAGATATTTAAGGAAACAACATGTGGTTCCTCTATGGCATTGCTCAAAAGAACCCTATTCTGCATGTTCATTTTGCATTATATGCAAGATTTATACACTTGAAGAAGGTTCTTCATACTCATACATGTCATACAGACTCTTAAAACGAAAGGTATCAAAAGTTATTTGGGCTACCGAGCTGAACTGGCAATGAATGAACCTTTTTTGTAAAGGAGATGTGAGTGTGAAGAACCCTTTTCAATATTAAAGTAGCTACACATAATGCTACACATAATGCTACACATAATGCACATACTGGCAAAGAACACTAACATTATGTAAAGGTTCATTAAACACATTCTTCACATTCAATGGAATCAATGGAAATACTCAAAGCAGATGAATAAAGTGAGTCAAATGAGATTCTGCATTCATATTTTAATTTGATCCTTTAAAGAATCATCTTCTGAGACGCTATTTAGAAGACCAAAAGTTCTTCTATGCTTCTTCCAAAGAGTCTTGTTCAGTTAAAATCTGAATGTAGAATCTCATTCTGCTTTCTTTATTCATCTGCTTCATATCTGGCATCAGGAATACAGATGTTTAGAAGACACTGAACAGATACAAATGCTTTTTGTTTATATGCTGGAAGTCACTTCTAAAGACTCGTAAGATGCACTCGGCTCGGTCCAATTGTATCTATGTTGGGCATTTTTTCTCTCTCTCTCCCAAAGTTTTTTTTTCTCTCTACTCTGTCCTTCCTTCAGCAAACGTGCTTTTCTGCACGTTCGCTTTCAAGTTGAGCTCCCAGCATTCGCTTCAGCAGCTGGTGATGGATATTTGGCTCTATAAATACTGCAGCTCATGGGCACTTTGGCTGGCCCAGGCCTTTATTACCTCCCAACCACAGCTCTACACCCATCTGAACTCGGCCGCTTTCAGCGACGGTCTCTGCAGCTTAGGCCGGAAATCATCCCAAATGACTATAATGGCTTTATACAAATAAAACTAAAACGAGGCAGTTTGGATTTATTGGTACACAAGTTGGCAGTATTCTCCACAGTGTGATATATGAGCAGATTTGAAAAGAACAGCGCTGTCCTGCTTTCTTTTGAACACGATTCAAGCTAAACCCAAACCCATTAAGAGGGTCATTTAAGGTGTATAAGTGTCTGGCGCTTGTTCAGCCACGGATCATGGTGGGTTATGTAACATCTTGGCCTCAGTATATTTAGGTGAAAAGCTCGAAGAGTGAAGCAGGGTTGAACTGGACTGAACCGAGTGACTTTTTTAACAGTAGTAGCGCTTGGCTTGTTCTCACATTCCCACTATTCAAACTGCTGATGATGTGTGAGGAATGGAGGACTGTTTTTATGCATGAACCTTTAAAAGTATTTATTTGTTTCGTTTAAAATGCATGCATCCACTCTACTTTCCTGAACTCTAATGCTCCAAGTCACGTGCGCTCTTTTCCCACAAACGCTGCTGTATACTTTCTGGTCCCCATCTTTTCCAAATCCATTGTTGTACAACTCTGTAATTTGGTTAGCTGGGCTAAACAGAAAGGAAGATGAAACCAGAGCATTGCCCTCAATTCAGCCGTCAGTACTGTCAGGCAATCATCTGATCAATGCCACATCTCTGACTTCTCGATCCTGCTTTCTCCTCAGTATCTCTGCCTTTGTTTCTTTTTTCACCTCTGCAAGTCCTTCCCATCCCCATTCTGTCTGGGTGTTTAGATTTCTTCTGTAATTGGGGGGCTCTGGAGTTAATTGAGATTTCTGATCTGTTTGAATCCACTGAGCTTCAGCTCAGATTGAGAACAGATGGTGCTAAACCCCAAACACAAAGACACCCCATTTGGCAGATTCCACTGGGACTTTGAAACTCATCAGGTACTTTCTGTTGACTGGGAGAGTATAAACTCGCCCACCACAATGACGTGTGTAACTGCGTCTAAATGCTGGCCTGTGCTGTGGGCACCAGAGTCACATACTGACTCTGAACACTCTTATACACATATCGCTTGATTTCAGCTGCCATTCATGTGTATTGATAAATTATCTAGATTTATGATGAAATTTACATTTATTTCAATGTACAATTGCTGTGAAGATAAATTTTTTGTGCACATTTTTGCTTTTTTTTTTTTTTTTTTTACAAATTTTGCAAGCCTTACTATATATGTTTGGAGGTTTAAGAACATAAAATAATTATAATAGATATATTCACTGGGTTCATTTTGGATAAGAAACGAGACATTTTAAGGATGTGTTGTGTTTGTGTGCCGCTAACAGATTGTATAAGGACTTTTCCATTAGCAGTGGAGGCACTTAATTGATATACTGTATATAGGGAGCTTTTAGAGAGTAATCGGTTACGGTTAAAGTATAATATATAAATTGATAATAGACTTGAAATCAAAGGACTATGCCATGGAATTCTTAGTTAGTAAGCCTTTAGATGGTCAAGACATGCCTGTGGGTCCAAATTTTAATTACACACTTCTGTAACTTAAGAATAACCCCAGTCAGTTTCCGCTGTGGTCCAGAGGTTACTGACTAAGCTTTATTCATCATCCAGCAAGCATCCATCCACAACCTATAACTGTCTGTTTCATTATCATTTATTCACCATCCTCCCTTTTTCTGTCTGAATCTTATTTCTCTTATTCAAATATATCGGATTAATCTCTCTTACTCTGAGCCACAACCACAGCCTCTTTCTGGGAATATTGAATGTCCTGGCCCTGATTGGAAGGGAAGAGGATGTTTTGCTTCTCCCCAGGTCTTTACTGTGACACAAGCAACTCCCTGTAACCGAGATATATGTCCAAACAAAGGCTATCATTGAGCAAGGCTTCCTCTCCAAGTGGTGGAGGGATGCAGGCTTTCCTCTGGCCAACCACATGGCCTGTGGAGGTTTGGTGCAATAAAATAACACGCCATCATTTATGTGTATATGAAAGCAAATCAGTTTAAGTGCACCACAAAATTAATTTCTTTCATTAGCAAAGGAAAGCATCGATACATGACTGGAATCGTGATTCCGGTGCAGCTTATAACGTAGTCATAGGTCAAGGTTCATGACTTTATATAATTATATGTTCCTGTTGTAACTCTGCACATGTATAATACATATCATGAGATTATAAATGGCAATATATGAAACAGATTAGAGAGCTACCCTGTCACACATCAGCCATGAGTGCAGCCTCATATTAAGATACTCCCGTTCTATGCCATTCTATGTGAAACTGGGGCCGTATTACAGAAACGTCCTAACTGTTTAGTAACCATGGTAACGGCAGTTTAGGATCTTATTTAGGAAAATTAGAGAAAAAAAAAACAGCTCGGCACGGGGCTCTCCAGGCTGTGGCATAATTAACAAATACGCTTCATTTTCGTATTTTGGCTAAAGGTGATTTTCAAAGCAAAGTGTGTGACTGTGTGTGTGTGTGTGTGTGTGAGAGAGAGAGAGAGAGAGTCCCTATACTTTTGTCCACATTGTTGTGTATGACAGCTCTGTCCCACACAACTATGTGGACAAAAATCCTATCTTAATTGGTCCTGTCTTAATTTTATTCTTAAGATAGGAAGTTTCTGGTGCCTAAAGGGATGTTTGTGTACAAAAAATGGGAGGATCACACAAAAAGCAGGATCACACAAAAAAGAAAAATGCTACTCATTTTCGTTTCACCTTCTTAAATCTGGTGTATATTTTGCATTGGGGTGGAAAAAGACCTGTTTTGGGGACATTTCTTCATTGACAGCAAACAGAATGGTTCAGGCCTGCTGCAATGTCCTGATATGTGCATGCAATCCATCTTATCATGGAAAGTGATTAATTTATTAATATCACTACGTCATCATCACTAAACTTTCTTGTTTGCCTCAAGTGTGACACCAGAATTTCACTTTGTATTCTAAAACCTAATCCCATCAGGATGCAGTTTAATTCAGGTTTGTACTCATATGTGCACAGTGACCCTCAGTGTCCTTGTGCACTAGCTTTGTTTAAGGCCACCCTGTTCTGCCTGTATAGACAAAACAAGACCGACTCCAAAAAACTAGTTGTTTATTGAAAATGGTGATGTAGGAGATTTTAAGGGTCCATGCCCTTTATCAGCATGCCTGGCAAAAATGACTGAGATATAACAAGTTTTTCATCCAGGATAAAGAGCAACATCCTGATTTCTCACATAAGAGACACTGGCGGCAGAACACACAAGCCCCTCCCTCACATTGAGTGATGTAATCTCTCCACTGTAAACATCACATCCAGTGAAACACACAGGTTCAGGTTCCAGGGATGAACTTTAACACGTCGTTTTTTTTTTTTACATTTATGCATCACACACAGTTAAGGGAACAAATGAGAACATTTGGTGAAATCCCTGGACAGTTTAAACCACATCCCCAGGCTGAACCTGAACCCACACTTTACACATGGTAAGTGTCTTTTTTGTGTTTTGTTTTTTTTTTGCTTTTGAGGAACAACCCACTGGACTAAACACTGGAACCCCTTGCTGCCAAAACCCAGCATAAACAGTTACACGCTGCTGCATGCTGACTACACTGGCAGGCCAGGTCCGAGGCTTCTTACCTGGCACAGAATGCTGCGGATGTACCTCCCACAAACCATGTATCCTGAGAGATCAAAGTACTCCATAATTTGGTAGAATCGCTGGGAAATCTGGTCGTCCCTGTCCAAATCGCAGCAGCCAAACTTGGCATACTCCTTGCAGAAGACCAGGGGCTCCTGTGGCTGGAACGGTGGCTTGTAGTCCAGGCACTGTGGGTGGGTTCCTGCCTGCTGGGGGCTCAGCAGCAACAGCAGCAGCAGCAGCAGGAGAAGCTGGCAGAGGGAGTGGAGACGCCAGGCTCTCCAGAGCCTCCAGAAACTCATGGCAGTGAAGAAAAAATAAAACGGGCCTCCCTGCTGACAAAGGTGGCTTTTACCAAATATTAAGGAATGCCTTTTGGTGTGTGTGCTGCCCCAGACAGTCGGCAAGCTGGCTTGGGATGGCTTGGCCGCTTGTCAGCGCTTTCACACGTGTGCACACACACTCACAATCTGGACATGTGCTCCACTGGAGAGAAAGGAAGCAGCCGGACTGAAGCTGCACAAGGGCCTCTCATTCAACAGTGAACCACAGCCACGCGTACACACAGGACACACATACACACATACACACATACAAACCTCTGCTCCCTCCTCCTCCTCTCTACTCATGTCTCCTCCTCTCTTTCCCTCCTTTCACTCTTTCTACCCTTTCTCGGGCAGAGGCATTCCTTTCCTCTGTGTCTGGCCTCATCACAAGCTCGTAGCCACCCTCCCCCAACTCCTCCGATTCGTCTGCTCGCCCTCTCCAGCTCTACCTTACAGATTTTCACTTCTCGTAAAAAAGTTCAATCAACACTTCACATCTTCTTGCTTCTTTTTTTAAAATAATATTTTACTGTCAAATATATTCTCCATTATTTAATCTCATTTGATATTACTCATGAAAATGAGCCTTTTTCAGTAGAAATTACCCACATTAATTGAAAAAAAAAAAAATCCCATTATATTAATGTGCATTAAAACATTTTCTTTAACTTTAACTTTTTTCATGACAGCAACAACTCATTCTCTCCTTTGTTGCTGCTCTTCGCCAACCACTACATATTGTGACCTGCAATTTCCATGCATAAATCTAAATCCAGTAATCAGGCAAGTCACAGTTCAGGCCTCCAATGTGAGGTTTGGTGAGTACTGAACACTTGTTTAAACCTCTCGGTACTAATTAAACTAGTTCAGTTTACTAAACAGCCCATCATTGTATTGCTGGAATCCCCTCTGTTGTCAGAGTGGATAACTTATCATAGCTCTTAAAGAGAAGGCCAAACGTTCATCTGTATCGTATTTCCATAATGAGGAATGTCTACCTCCCCCACTCTTAGCTAAATCACTGTTTGAGTCAGACATACAGTGATGTAAAAGTTTAAAGGCACAATATATTGGCCTCTTTAAACTTGGCATGCTGCAAATGGCCTGCAGTCCACTGTAAAGCATGGAGTTATGAAAACAAGTAGGTGCTAACAAAGTCCCTGCCGCTGTTTGGTGTCTGGTAGGCTGTTGCCCAATCACTATCCGCATGAATCTGCAGTCATTCTTACATTCATAAATTGTAAAATAGATGGCATCCATCAAACATAACAGAGCCACACGTTTCTGTTTGCTGCTGGTTAAGGTTAAACTGCCAAACACAAGTCAGTCATGAACTGAATGGAAAATTGAACTAAACTGAATTGACAAATGGTGCACAACTTCTAGCTTGAAGATCATTGTGTCTCCTAAAGCATTGTACAAACTGCATCTGAACAACTTTGGTCAAAAGGCATCCGTAAACTTCCTTTTGCCCCTCTGGTGTCAGCTTTATGGAGCAGGAATGGAGACTCTTCATAGCGATTCGTGGGAGGATGTACAGTAAACTTAGTGACTCACTGCAACACCATGTGGAGGCCTTCTGGGAAACTTGGCCCAAAAGGCAATTTAATGACTTACGTATATGGGCCAAAGGTTTTTAAATACTTCAGACAGAGAGATGAAAATAGTGCTGGGCCATTTCATCTAAGGTTCAAAGGACCTCTTCTATATTCCATTGGTGATTTTTGCAAAGAAAATCAACATGAACATGTTTTTTTTAGTATATTTTTTTAGGTTATTTGTAATACTATCAAAATGCTTTATGTAGGCTTTCTCTCTTTCTGTGTTTATTTATTAATTGGTCTATATATAAGCTGTTGTAGCGTGGACAGGCATACATATCCTTCTCAGAACGGCATAAACCGTGCATAAACACATATACTAGGCAAAACAAAGGCCATTAAACTGGCATCAGAAGAGATTGCTTGGTTTTCCAAGCTGATTCAGAGGAAAGGCATGAATTTGGCCTTGCTGTTATCACTCAGTTTGGGTGCAAGATCACTGGAGACTGACCTTGTTTGGTAAATGAATGGAAAACCACATGAATGTGAGAGAAGGAAAACTTTACACTGCTTAGAAACACCTTCAGACACTTCAGAAACATGTCTATACCATGAACATAACCTGATAATGATGGAAGAAGAGGAAGAAAAAGATGAAGAAGAACAATAAGAGGAATAAAGAACAAGATGAAGAAGAAAAACCAATGAAAGAATGATAAATTCTTCCCGACAGAACTAATGGGGGTTCTCCGCTGACTGGTACCGACTCGGTTCGGTTCTACTCCGCTTATATTTTTTGCTTTTCCAGCACTAAAATCTGGTACCTGGTACCCAGTACAAGTCTTGGTACCACCTTGGCCGAGGTTCCAAGGGTGCTGGACCGATACTAAATAATAAAGTGTACATATTGGAGGTTACTGATTGGTGGTTGCTATTGACTGTTACCTCAGTGTTGTTGACCGAACCCAGACAAACCTCCTGGCAGGATACTGCTTTCTCTGCTTTTTGATAGTGAGTGTTAGCATCAGGAAATGTAATAATTATGGCAGAACAGAAGGCTGTGGCTTGGTCGAATGAAGAGGTCAGCACATTTCTGTCATTAATCGTGGAATGACAAGATTCAAATGGAGCTAGATGGGGCTTTAGCTCAGCTTTTAGAGCGCTCCACTCATGCTAGAATGTTCAAAGTGAGATGCTTCTCAGAAGGAGGTCGGTCCTGAAGTCCAGAGCGATCTCACGCATCGGGCGCTGTAACCTAGCAACCATATTTGTTGTCCATAGATCTTTGAAACAAAATAAAATAAATCTGGATTATTTTAGTTTCTGTCTAGGTATCTTAATAGGAACAAGGGCTGAGAGATTAGTTTAAAATGCTTATGAAGCCACTCCATGATCAGTCTGTGTTAATGTGTGTGAATCCAAATATACCTTTATATACACCCAATCAGGCCTTCATCCATGACCTTATTTTGTTGAATTTAAAACACATTTTCACAGGAACGTGTGTGTGTGTGTGTGTGTGTGTGTGTGTGTGTGTATGGGGAGACTGATATAAAGGTGAATCTGTTACTGTAGAGATGGAGGGAAGCGTGAGGCCCAGGATGTTAGAGAGAGAGAGAGAGACATACAAGAGGTGCAAAGGCTGTTTGTTGTCTCCAGCATGGTGTAAAATGTGGAGTGCCTGGGGTCTCCAAGATCCCCCTATTGACAACACCCATAAACCTAAAGAGCAAAATTAGGTCATTTAGCAGAAGACTGTAAGTGTTAAGATAGTGTTTCTGTGTGTGAGGCGGCTGATTCAGTGCCTATCAGCCAATCAGAACACCATGATGACAAACTCAGACACTTATGTGTGCACTCATGTGTACACACACGCATACACATAGGCGGTTAGACACACATGTGCACTAACTCATACACACAAATTCTCACACGCGCACACACGCACATGCACAACCATTTACATTTACGGCATTTAGCTGACGCTCTTATCCAGAGCGACGTACATCAGTGCTTAAGAATTCCACAACTGTT
>JBBPDB010070209.1:0-10209 GCA_037974465.1 Brachypetersius altus | reverse complement strand
AACAGATCCGATCTGTGTCACATATGAGCAAAAAATCGGAATTGGGTCACATTTAACTGACCGTGTAAACGAGGCCATAGACAGATAGTGAGGAAGAGAGATACTGTCAGCAGACACGGACAAAAGTCCAGACTTTAATAAGTTATTACCATGTTGTAACTGGCCATGTAGCAGCTGCCGTGTGAAAAACTTGTGCTTGGTGTTTTGGCTACAATACATGTAGCAAATGACTCTCTGAACATCTTAAGGGTCCATTCAGGACACACACTTCAGTTTCTTACACTCATAACTATCTAAATCACAAACTACTTTTCTATTAGCTCCTGGATAATGAAAAAGGTAATAAATATTAAACATTATAAAATCAAATGTACATAATTTCCACTTACTCCAACATTTTAAGGTCCAAATCCCATGTAAAAAAAAAAACTACAAAAGTTGATAGTCACCGAAATATTTTGTTTAAATACTAATGCAATCAAAAACAATTCTCAGATACTACACGATACAAATATATTAATTAGCCCTGGTATGGATACTTAAATGCCAGTGTTGCATCTGCTGGTTCACAGAAATCGCTGGCAGACAACAACAATTTTCAACAGACATTGCAGCGGGCAGTCCCTCCCCCGGCTACCTAGAGGACCCAATGTTTACATGACAGCCGGTTTATTTCCAGAGCTGGTATTCAGTCACAAAGTAGAAAACCACACTGACAAATCTGTCCAGTCTTAATGAAGATCTAGATGCAATTTGAACAAGCTGAGGGACGCTTTGGTGGTGTATTTTTATGGAAATTTTATGGAAATTTCAATGTCAAATATGTCTTTCCTGTAAGAGTAGAAATTTGGTTTCCAGGGCTTCGAGTGAGAGGCAGAGTACTCTTAAATGTCTTCACCAACATCAAAGTTCAAACACATGAATACACTTCTTGTTCTCTTTTTAAATGTCTGGCTTTCATATCCATAAAAAACAACACAAAAACCACAGGCTGTACAATTCTGATCTTTGCTTGTAGGGATGCATCAACTTTCAAGTTCCCTCATCTTTGTTCTGCCAAAGACCAGTCTGTCTTGTACAAGATTAATACCTGAATAATGAGTATACAGTTTAAAGAGGTTACTGTGTTTTTAAAGATCTTAATACATAATTATGGTAAACTCATCCTTAATCTGAACTGCTTATCTCTAACCAGGGTTGTGTGTGTGTGTGTGGGGGGGGGGGGGTCGCTGGACCCTATCACAGTGGTCATAAGGCAAAAAGCATAGAACTAGGGTGCAAGTCAGTCACAGGGCAGACACACAGACACACAGACAAGCATACTCCCACCCTGAGGCAATCTCTAATGCCGCTTTTCACCTGGCACAAGGAACCACGTCACACGGCGAACAAATGCTTTTTCATTACAAATAAAGAGACCAGCATGCTTCACTGTTTTCTGATTGGCCAAAATGTTTGTCTCGACAACAGAAGGGGAAAAAACAAGTACAAGTAGTACTTTCTGTCTGGGCTAAATCTGAGTTTGAGTTTTCTAACACTGTGGGGGAAAGTGTACAAGAAGACTAAGTTTACTGAGTTAGGTTTTCAAACACCCAAAGAATAAAAACACAAAAACTCAAAACTTAAAAAAAGATCACAATGACCAAAACAGCTCTGACTTTGTCATAAACTGTGAATAGATCATTGCGCTGCCAATGCTTCAGAAACACAGTTCCCGAGCTCAGATACAATGGAAAAAAGTGTGCTTCAAATTCCATGCCTGTACAGTATGGTATAGGTACAGTACGGTTACTGTATATCTGCAGAAAAGTGTAAACTGTACTAGGAAACCAGGGCTTCCAGAGGAAACCTACCCTGACAATATGCAAATTCCATACAAATAGGACTCAAAATAATCCCGGGACCTTCTTCGTGTGTGATAGCACTACCCACTGTGCCACCACGCCTTTGACAAGCTCGGATATTGAAAGATCAGGGGAAAATGTTATAAATGTAGTAAAGCATAAACCTGACTTGTCTGTCCTTGGGACAGTGCCCAAAAGGCAGAGGGATATTTCTGAGTGGCTTCTAATCAATACTTAAACACAAGGGCAGTGAAGGCTTTTTCAGGTCAACTTGACACGTCACTCCTTTAAACCATTACTCTTCATCAATTTCCCCCCAAGGCGTCATTCCTGGTTAGTGAGCCAGGCTGGACAGCAAAGGCCAGACAGCTCTGCTCAGCAAAGCAGACACAACTACTTTCTCAATTTCTTTTCACTTCAACCAACTGAGAGTGTTTTTTGGGACACCAGCTAAATATAAATCCCGACTATAAAGAGTGGTTTGGAGGTGTCTGGAGCTTTTTAAAATTAAGACTTACTGCTAAAAGTCAAAGAGTGAAATCAGTCATGTTTCAAACACTTCGACATGTGAAGCTTTTGAAATGCCTGAATTTTCCTGCACACCCCAAAAAAAGAAATACATTGCCTACTACTATACATGATATAAACATGCCAAGGCATTTTAGACTGCTTTAGGACTTAGATATTCAGGTCTGTTACCAGCACAAAAGTCAGAGCAAGCAGCCTTTTCCTGTGACAGGGCTAACATTAGCAGGGCAATGAATTAAACAGAACATTACAACAGCCTTTGGAAACCAGCAGCCCTGAAAAATGAAATATTTAAGCAGGGCCATACGTCACGGAGAGATGACTGGGGCAATGGGATAACAAAGAGTGAGTGTGTAGAGTACAAAGGCCATGAACACACCAGTGACCATCCGGCCCACTGTTCTCTGAGGAAAAATAAACAATGCATTAAACAAAAACTATGTCACTTGGCTTGTAAACATGGAACTCCAAAGAGGGCTGCTGGTGCTGCCACTGTTCTTATCTTACCCAATGTCTCATTGTTGATTCATTCAGAGCATTTGTCCCCTTTAACTCGGTAAACTCTGCCACAGTGTGTGTACAAATCTGCAGCCGTGAATGGCTATCAGTTTTTAGGCCAGATACGGCCAAAACCTTTGGGCTAGAATCAATACTGGCCACGAAACAGGAGAGGAGAAAGGTCTAAGGTCAGAGGTAGAATTAGCACAACAGTGATATCATGTTGAGAAGTAAACGTGTAAGAAGCAGCACTTAACAAGATCACTGATGGCTAAACAAGATGACTAATTGACACCACTGAACTCATGACAAGAGAAGCAGAAGTGTCTTCTTTAGCAAACAGCGACTGAAGCAGCACACTCTTACAGAAGGCCTTTAATAGCACATAAAGCTACCTTAACCATTAAACGCAGATAAATGACTACAGCCACAGCAAACGGCTGATGATGTAGTGCACTGACTAGACACAGTGATAGAAGCGCCAGCCTAATAATAGCTCGGAGCCTCATTTAAAATACAATCATGCTCTGGTCTCGAGCCTCTGAGAGCCTTAAACCTCATTTGACAATTCAGAGCTTAAATCTGTATTCTATTTTAAACTCTTTTAGAGGCAGGAGCCCAAATCGTCTCCATGCTATGTACTGTCTACAACAGTTTTATGGCCTTCACAGCTTTTTGATGCAGGGTGGATGGTTTTACCGTGAATGCTAATTGCAAGCAAATCAGGGTCTGATTCTAATCTTTAACTACAGTGGAAAAAATACTGGGTGTGGTTTGATGAACAATAAGTGAGATGTTTGATCACTTATTAAACACTGTTGCACAGGCACCGTACAGCATGGTTCAGAAATTATGAGACTTGTGTTGACAAGGTTTGACTGCATGCAAAAAAAAAATCAAACAAATTGTCCTAATGGATGGTCTGATGGTGTCCCATGTAATTTATCTAATGTGTCCAGTGCAAAAGATATACAGCATTGAAGAATGGTTCAATCTAAGTGCAAAGACAATGAAAGAAAATGAATCTGATAGTCACATGCACTGAACACAAAGTGAGTACATAAACTTCGTCCAGAGTCCTCATCCTGGCTCTTATGTACACAAAGGATTTAAACAGGTTACTTTTTTTCCAAAATCAGCAGAAAACCTGATTAAAGATCATACATTTTAAAGGCCAGAAATGAATTATACTAATTTTGTTATTTACACAGGCATTTTGGACAATTTTTACAGCGTATCACACTAATACTAAGTTCATGCTGCTTAATCCGTTTGTGTCAATCACTGGTCATAGCTTTGAATATAAAACAAGTCAAGCTGTCATAGCTTTAAGAATGACATTTTTGAAATTCAGTCACTCAAAGGCCTGCTAGTTGCCACTTCTACTTCTTACGACAAAATATTACGGGTTTATAAAACTTGACAGTGAGAGGTTAGACTGTGTGTGATGAAGGTGGGAAAGACAGGTACAACTGACAGGCCAATCTACTACAGGCACCTCTGGGAACAACAATTAAATGCAATGACAACCCAACAGGGCATATTTACAGGAAACATAATAGATAAGCCTAGAAAGTACCAAGAAGACTAAATAAAAATGAAATGAACAAATGACACAAATGGCCCAAACACAAAGACTACAAACTCTTTTACTAATAAGAAAAGCATGCTAATAAGAAATGCATACCTGATCTTAATTCACACACTACTACAGAATATATTTTTGAGCCCATTTTTGGGGCCGAGAATATTCCATGATTCATTTCCTTTGTTCTGCAGGATAAAGTATACTCTGGCTGGTGAGAGACTCCCTACCTCCAAAGCCAGAAGGACCTCTCAGTGGGAGAGAAGGCCATGAAACCCCAAACCCATATGGTCCAAAAAAACGCCCGATTCTGCCCAGACTTTATCAGGTTCATCGATAGCATTGTTGAATAGGCAGGCTTTCTCATAATACTCCAAAAAGCTACACAGAAACCCCGTATTAAAAGGTAAGATGTCAGTGGTGTTTTACTATGTTTTCATTAGTAAGCACTCTTTACTCTTCACTGGGGGGCACACACTGAGGTTCCTGAGTAAGGCAATGCCTGAGTCACTGGACTGGGTAATTGATATGCACAGACAGGGCCACTGAGTCGGTACAGCCTTCCAAAGAGACTGCAGTGTTTCCTACAGCGATCGAGAAGCCTTAAGCATCACCAGTTGTGAAGTCCTGTGACCTGAAGAAGAATCAGCCAAACAGAGCCCCTATAAACAGTAGAGTGCATGGAGCTCAAGCAAGAGAAAATGAGAGGATTGAGATCCTATGGAAATATACCAGTGAATTCAGTTTCCACAGAGAATTTCTGGGCTGTGCCACAGGCTATGTATAATCCATATAACAATTCCCTCGATATTATTGCTGACAGCATAAAGAAGCGACAGTGCCTGGGCTAACAGAACAGGAACAGCTCCTGGCCTACAAACGATAAGTTCTGCAAGCAGGCACGTCTCCTTCGGGAACAGGCTCGGAGCGCTCTGCTTTATTTTTGAATTCCTTTTTATTCATGAGCCTTGAAGAGGCCTTCATTTCAAAACTGCCCCCCTTCATATGGTAATTTGTGTTTTTAATGTAATTGTGTGCACCTGGTCAGCAAAATGGGATTCAGAAGAGAATGAAAGCCGGATCGCAGGCCAGGTGCCAGTCCTTATTATTTGCAGAGGATTTAGATTTAGGCTGCAAACACAGTCATCTTCTTTGTTGCATTCATAATACCCTTGTCCAATGTTATTTCAAAACTCCACATTTGAAATCTAAATGAAGGGGACTTTTCACACACCCCTGCCTGTCTAATTACTGGGGGAAATAAATCTGCATTGGCCCTGCAGGCTTGTGTGTGTATATATAAGCATGATATTACACTGATGATGAGGATTAACCCATTCAGACCACGACCTTGTTTATCTGAGGGGTGGTACAGCCTGCTTTGTTTGGATCTTGTGGTCTTTCCCTTACTTCCAACTTAGCAAGGCACCAAAAAATCCTCGGCTTTCAAAATATCGTTCCCTGCTTCTTATCTTTGATTTTAAGGTTTAAAATACGTTATTTTGTGGAGAAAGCAGGGTGTGCTGTGTTTCACCTCTCTGTCAGCACCACGGAGCTGAACGGCATGACGTCATCACCGTCCAAAAACAACACTGAGCTTGTTTAGCTTAGCTCAACTTTCAGTGACAGTATTAGTTGGTTTTAACATTTGTTTTGATGAACGACAAGTCCACTTCGTAAGTAGAGCAAGTTTTTAAACGAAAGAAGGCCACGTGGAGCCAAAAGACAGCTCTGTTTATTCGGCAAAAGGTGATTTTGCTAGTGTTAGCAAAGCTAGCATGAAGGAAAGTAAAGTTCATGATTGGTTCCACCCTAAATGACAAGGACGGTACGATCTATAGGGAGCTATATAACAGTTTAAGGTAGAAGGGTAAGTAAAAAACAAGAAGCCTAAGTCCTAGTCTGAGAGATAATTACTCACCCAGTCCACTGATCTCTTGCCGGCTGTTGAGGCGGTTCCTCTCGTCCGCTATGGCCTTCAGCATATGCTGCAGGGACTGGTCCAGCTCTCCGTTCTCCTCCTCCACTGTCCCCTCCGTCTTACCGTAGCTCGGAAAGGATGCCATCCCCAGCCTGAGCTCATGACAGTCTGTAGAGGCGAGGAGGAGAGAATGGACCTGGGAGAGGAGGGGAAAGACACCAACAGCAGGAGTCTGGAAGCTGAGAGACGTCTGTCCTCCCCAAAACAGAAAGAAAACCTAAATAAGGGGGCTCACACGTCCCCTGTCGTGTCCCTGACACTGCCTGACACCTGAGACATGGCCCTGATGGCTGATCTTCTCTGTCTGATGTTCAGAAAGGTTCAGCTCTGCAGGAACACCCCTCACACTTCCTGCAGAGCAGCACAACACAGAAATCTTAAAGGGGACGGAGGCTCATTTAGCGTCATAAAATCAAAGTATAAAACATCAAACTCCCAGAGAAGCAATCGGAAAACAAAAACTTAAAACTATTCGTGGCTCTGTTTTAACACTGTAATGTGGTATTGGTAACTAGATTAACAGTGTCAGACTATAATACTGTGGGACCTTTAATTGTTGCTGAGTCTGAGACCAGTTCTGCTGCTCTCTAGTGGCCACCGACTGTCTGCAGTTTATAGATGTTAACAGCAGGGGACGCCACAAAGCCACGACTTGGGGAAGACTACACCAGATGGGCGAAGTGTTGGGGCACACCTCTTAATTATTGAATTCTGGTGGTGCCAAATTTGTGGACCTAGTTTGGAGAACGCCCTTTTCTGTTCCAGTATGACTTTTTGGGGGGATCCCCAGTGCACAAAGCGAGCTCCATAAACATGGCTGGATGAGTTCGGTGTGGAAGAACTTGACTGGCCAGCACAGAGCCCTCTCCTCAACCTTATCCAACACCTTTGAGATTAACTGTAACAGAGATTGCAAACCAGGCCTTCTCATCCAACATCAAGCTCAGAATTCCTCTGTTGAATGAATGGGTATAAATTCCCACAGAAAGTCCATATTAAAGTCTACGTATTTGAATGCAGTATCATTAATGTCTCTGTTGATGTAAAGTTACACAAGTAGAACATGTCCTGAAATGAGCCTCTGGGTCAAGTCTGTGCAATAGGCAAGAGCAATGTGCAAGTTATCAAATAATGTAAATAAAGATTGAAATTGGAAAGACCAAATAAAGATAATAAAATATACAGAAAAATGAATATTCCAACATTCCTGAAGTAGTTTTAGCAAATCAGACAGCTACTAAGTAAGTCTCTGATGATCCTGGTGGCTAATGTGTCAGTCAATCAATCAATTAGTCAATGGAAAACTTCTATCATTTCACCACAGAAAGTATTTTTACAGTCTCAACTTTCTTTCTTGCTCTTCTTTTCTCTTCTTTTTTTTTTAATATTTGTACCGTTTCACTGAGAACGGATGTTCTAAAGCATGCATCAGAATCAGAATCAGAATCAGAAAACTTTATTTATCCCGGAGGAAATTGTTCACATCACGACTGCACACTCAGACAAGACAGAACAATACAGAATAAAAATACCTGAATATATAATAAAATATACTAGAAATATATTAAGTAAAGAAATAGTACCCATAATAAAAGTATACTAAGAGGAGAAGTTTAAGTTAAAATTAGAACACTCTGTACAGTAGACTAAGTAGAATAAATCAGTTACTTCTAAGTACCTTATCAGAAAATTGAATTGTGAAATTACAAAAATGCAGTTATCAAGGGAGAAGAGGTATTTGGAATCAAAATGTATTGCACATAGGTAACAAACATCATCAGATCATCAGATCTAATCCTGAGTCCAGCACAGGTTAGTGATTTCCAAGCTCAAACACATCTGATTCAGTCCATCCATTCATTATAATTACATGACAAATGGCAGAATAACAGTTGTGTTAGCACTAAGAAATGACCAAACTTTGCTGGGCTCCAGCTATCCGGATTCCTTTGAAGGTTTGTTGTTGTTTGGTTAATGTGTCTGTATGTTCTTACCAAACATAAATGAGATAAAAAAATATATAACTGTAATATTTAAATGTTAAACTTAATTTAGTTTAAAGTGCTTAACATGGATTTTTAATGCCAATGTACATCCTAAAATTCTCAGCATAACTGTATGTTTACTTGCAATAAAGATTGCTACTAAAGAGCTTGGGACATCTACAGTCCTCTATACTAATGTTTCATGATGGGTGTCTGTGGAAGTCTGTGGAGATTTCTGCTTACCTCAGATCGAGGACTTACTCTGCTTTCACCACATGACAATAAAAACACTCTTTGAAGCATAAACACAGCCCACAGCATCCTTCAGTAAAGAATAAGATGAATTAAGATTATAATGTCAGCTACAGAAACCAAAGATGCTCTTTCAGAGTTCTGAGTATATTCAATGTTTTATGTTCAAGCATCCAGGGGGAAGATGCTCAAACTCAGGACCCTGGCAACACTAATGAAGTTTGAAATGTTAATTCACAATGTAAGACCTATGATCATCCATCAGTTTATTTGTTTGAGAGAGGAACACACTTCATTTTGACCAAAGAAACTGGTTAAAACCTATGATTTGAAAATTGTAAATCCTAAAATTAGAAACAAAAAATCAAAGAGAACTATAATGGGAAAGATAAATCAAGGGAGATGAATATATGCTTGATATATTCCATGATATAGTCCATGAATATACATCATATTACAGCTTTCTGAGGCAGCATTCTATTATTCCCTTTTCTGAATTTTATGTTCAGTAAAACTGTACCCACCACAGCACAGGACATGGCTTTAGTGATGCTGCTCTCCTTGTCTCTGGGATGGAGGAAGGGCATGGTGCAATAACCTGCAGAGGCTGTTTACAGCATTCTGACATTTACACAGGTAAAGTAATTGTCTAATCCATAATCTGAAAGGATGTTATTGAAGTGCCAACGTGACTGTTTTGCAAACCCTTTAATAAGGGCAGAGCTCTGTGCAGATTGACAGGTCAGTGCCACTCAGGCAGGACATGTAAGAACCCATTGCAATCACATTGAAAGCTTTTGCACAGATAACTGGCCATAACTGTGGTGAAGACATGAGATCTCACTTAATGCCCCCACAGGGCCATTAGATGCAGTTGTGTAAGCTTTAAATTATGAGAACACTTTCCATATGAAACTCCTCACCTTGAACCCTGAAGGACGTTAAAGAGGTAAACCAACCATAGATTAGTGTTAAAGAAATGTGTTAATGACAGGGTTTTTGCACATTCTTGTGGTTTCATATGGCTCAATTTTAATAGATTAATGTATTCATAGTGATTTTCTAATCCCTTTTATCCTCATTTAAACAAGCTGGTTGTGTTACCATGTCTTTAACATATATTACATACTTTATCAAACTGTACGAAACAAAAAATGGTTTTCATACCATGGGGCCTTTAAATCTGCATTTGATATTATCATACAAAGTCCTGTACAGTGGAGGAAATAATTATTTGACCCCTCACTGATTTTGTAAGTTTGTCCAATGACAAAGAAATGGTAGGTTTATTTTAACAGTGACAGATAGCATATCAACAGGAAAGTTGAAAAAACAACTTTAAATAAAAGATAGAAACTAATTTGCATTTCATTGAGTGAAATAATTATTTGAACCCCTACCAACCAGTGGTTAGACACTCCTTCTCAATTAGTCACCCTCATTAAAGATACCTGTCTTTACTAGTCACCTGTATAAAAGACACCTGTCCACAGAATCAATCAATCAAGCAGACTCCAAACTCTCCAACATGGGAAA
>JBBPDB010070198.1:0-10210 GCA_037974465.1 Brachypetersius altus | reverse complement strand
CTTTCGCTTTCTTCTCTCTCTCTCTCACACACACACGCCTTCTCTCTCTCTCTCTCTCTCTCTCTCTCAGACACACACACACACACACACACATATACCATTCCTCCCTCTCTCACACACATTCCCTTCTTCCTTCCCTTCTTCCTTCTCTGTCTCTCTCTCCCTCTCTCTCTCTCTCTCTCTCTCTCTCTCTCTCTTACACACACACACCCTCTCTTCGCTCTGTCTCTCTCTCTCTCTCTCTCTCTCTCTCTCTCTATCTCTCTCTCTCTCTCTATCCACACACTCAGGTTAAATCACTGTGACTGCTCTTAAGTGTAAAAGTGTCCACGCGGTGTGCGTGTCTGTGTGTGTTTGGTGTTTGTGGTGTGTTGAGTGTGAATCTGGTTACACGCGGGAGAAGAGCAATTCGCTCCGCTTTACGCACACACACACTCTCACCCACACATAAAAACACACACACACATAAACACACATACACATAGTCACCGACACATAAACACACTAAAACAACAATAATAATACTATTAATAATAATCTTAATAATAATAATTTAAAACAAACAATTTAAATATAGCAGTGCCCAAAGAAAGAAAGAGGCGAGGAAAGAAGGAAAGATCGAAGAAATAAAACATTAAAGAAAAAAATAAAGGACGAGAAATGGAAAAGGAAAATTAAAACAGGAAAAAGGGGAATTAAAATATACATAAAAGAAATAAAGAAACACGAGCAAGCAAACAAACAAACAAAGATAAAGAAAGAATAAATTAGATAAAATATTTAAATAAAAAATCAAAGATTAAGATACCAAATAAAGAAAAAGAAAAAGGAGGGACTGAAAAAGTGATATAGAAGATGGGAGTAAACCGAGCGGGTGTGGACTGAGTGTCCAGTTTAGTAAATCTCCGCTGTGATTAAATACTGCCCCCACCCCAAAAAAAGGTAACGGTCCGATCTCATTTAAATTGTGAACTAAAAATTTTTGTTAAAGATCGGAGTTTTTGAGGTTCTGAGGTTCTGACAGAGGTTTTGCGGTTCTCAATGATGTTCTGAGTTTCTCCCTGAGGCTCTGACGTTCTGAGGTTCTGAGGTACTGATGGAGGTTCTGAGGTTCTGACAGAGGTTCTGTGGTACTGAATGAGGTTCTCGTTGAGGTTCTGAGTTTCTCCCTGGGGCTCAGAGGTTCTGACTGAAGTTCTGAGTTTCTCTCTGAGGCTCCGAGGTTCTGATTTGTCTTCCTGAGGTTCTGAGGTACTGAATTAGGTTCTCACTGAGGTTCTGCGTTTCTCCCTGAGACTCTGAGGTTGTGACTGAGTTTATAAGTTTTTCTCTGAGGTCTGAGTTTCTCCCTGAGGTTCGGGTCACGATCCCAGTTTGTCCCGGGTTTGTTGCCCCTTACTAGTTTTATGCAACCGCTTCCCCGCGCGGGTCTAACCGGAGCTCCAGACCCTCATCAAGACCAGTTTCCCCACCTCTTTATCTCAGTAACCCGGGCGTCAGTCCGGTTTGCACTAAAGTCCAGTTTAATTATCATCAGTGTTTTTCACCCTTCAACAAAACCCGCTTAGAACATACTGAAATCACATTAAAATCACATTCACAGTCTAAACTCACACTCATTAAACAAACACAACTATACACTTTCCTACGAATTTATCCATGACCAACACCAACAGGAGAGGCTTTGTCCGGGTTTTCAGTATTTTAGTGTATTTTCGTGTTTTTAATATGTTGTGTGTGTTAGTGTGTGTTTGGTGTGCTGTGGTGTATTATTTCGTATGTTGTGTGTTTTGACATGTTTTGTGTGTTTCTCTTGTATTTTTGCGAGTTTTGGTGTTTTTAATTGTTTCGTGTTTTGAATTTATTTTCTGGTGCTGTCGTATTTTAGTGTGTTTCTGTTTTTAGCGTGTTTCGTTTGCTTTTTATCTTGTATTTCTGTCGTGTATTATGTGTGTTGCGCAAGTTTTTCGCGTGTTTATGTGTTTGTTTTGGTGTTTTTCTGCGTTGTGTATTTCGCACGTTTCCGTGTGATTTTGCGTGTTTGTATGCGTCGTAGTTTTTAATTAGTGTATCTTGCATGTATTTTATGATTTTTGTTTGATGCGTTTTATATGTATTTTTGAGTTCGTATTGTGTGTTTTTCGCGTGGTTTTCTGTGTGTTATGTGTTTTATGTGTTTCGTGTATTTTCTATGTGTTTTGGTGTATTTCCGATAGTTTTAGTGTAGTTCCGATAGTATTCGTGTGTGTTTTATGTGTTCTGTGTGTGTTGTTTGTGTTTTATGTGTTTTTCGTGTATTTGGTGTATTGTGTGTTTCGTGTGTATTTTGGTGTTGTTCGTGTTTCTGTGTGGATTTTAATGTGTGTTTTGATATACTTTCGCGTGTTTTAGTGCGTGTGTTTTTATGTGTGTTTTATGTATTGTGTGTGTGTTTTCTCTCTTAAACTTACTGTGCATCGCTGCGAACGGGTCGTGTTTGCAGTGAATCTCCATCAGTTCTTAGAGCCACTTTCAGAAAATAATAACACTGAAAATCAACTGAACGGGCTCGAGACGAGGAAAGAGTCGGAGAAAAACCACATTTACAGCGGACAAATAAAAACATAAGATAATTATGATGAACCTAAATTAAAACATGAAATAAAAATAAAAATAAATAAATAAACTAAATAAATAAAAACTAAAATACAAATAGCGGAAAAATTAAATGTTAAACATGAATGAGTAATAACTGAGTGTCCCGAAGTGGATGGAGAGGTTCCGGAGAGATGGAGAGGCGAGAGTCGGACTGGTCCTCGGCCGGTAAATCCGTTACAGAGAGAATCACTCAGAGAAGAGGAGTTAGTAGTAGTAGTAGTTGTTGTAGTTTTAGTTGTAGTAGTAGTTGTTGTTGTTTAGTCCCGTCAGGCGGAGCGGGGGGAGACCCAGCCCGCATTTCTGAGTTAAAACCAGTAGAAATAAGCTCAGAGAACCCGGACAGACCCGCTCCGGAGAGAGAACCCAGTTAAAGCGCAGGTTCTCCTGAGAGAGCCCTGGTTCTGCTCCGTTCTGAGGAGAGGCTGCTCTGACCGTTACTCCCCCAGAACCAGCCCTCAGCCTCCAGACCCACCGGTCCGCCTGCCAATCACCGTGGAGCCGGCCAATCAGGAGCACGGAGCACCCGACGTCACGGCAACCAGCGCGTCACGGGAGCCCTGAGGCCACTCTTATTGGCTGCTCGGTCTGAGCTCCACCCACACACCTTACATACGCACACCCCACCAACACCAGATACTGTTTAATATCAATTAATAAATACAGAGAGAGAGAGGGAGAGAGAGAGTTGGACAGAGAGAACATAAAGAGAGAGAGAGAGAAAGAAAGAGAAAGAGATAAAGACAGCGAGAGAAAGTGGAGAGAGAGAAAGAGAAAGAAAGAGGGAGGGAAAAAAGAGAGAGAGACAGAGGGAGAGTGAAAAAAGAGAAAGAGAGAGCGAGAGAGGTTTTATTTCTGTTTGGTTTTTAGGAGAGTAAATATTAAATACTTCATTAATGAAGCGCGAGGGCAAAAAGGCACGATAATTAATTCATTCATTAATGAGGAAACGACCAGAATAAATAAAAAAAACCTTCAGATCAGAGACAGAACAGCGGAACAGAATAAATACACAAACGAACAGATAGATAGATAAAGTAATAAATGAATGAATAAACGCATACAAATAAACATTAAAATAATAAACGAAAGAAGGAAAAAAAAATAAACAACCGGAAATTAAACAGTATAAAAACCACAATAGCCTATTTAAACATTCATCATTCATTAACGAAATGTGTATGTGTGCTTGCGTGTGTATACCATACCTACACGATTGAATAAATGAATGAATAAACAGATTTTTTTTTAAATCGTTATATTTGGGTCTGACTGGATCTGCAGTGTAATATTTTAATATTCATATTTAATTTTGTTTCTCCTTCAGAGGAAATAGGTGGTGAGGTGATCGAGGTAGATTGGGTTAATAAAGACAAAAGCACCAGTACTATTATTACTACTAATGATAAAAATAATAAAAATAATAATATTACTGTGGTGAACTGCCTAACACTCACTACTACAGAACTAAGACACACTCCAACAGAAATAACCCATACAACTCACACACACTCCTAACACACACTGCTACAGAACCAACACACACTCCTAACACACACTCCTACAGAACTAACCCATACAACTCACACACACTCCTAACACACACTCCTACAGAACTAACCCATGCAACTCACACACACTCCTAACACACACTGCTACAGAACCAACACACACTCCTAACACACTTAACAAACGAATACACACAATGAACACACACTCTTAACGCACACTCCTACAGAGCTAACACACACCCCTACACAACTCACACACACTCCTAACACACACAACCAACACACACTCCTACCACAACCAACACACACTCCTACCACAACTAACACACACTCCTAACACACTCGCCTACAGAGCTAGCCGACACTCTAAACACACATTTCTAACAAACAACTCTTAACACACACTCCTACAGAACCAACCCACACAATTAACACACATTTCTAACAAACACCTTTAACACACACTCCTATAGAACTAACACACACTCCTTCAAAACTAACCCACACAATTAACACACACTCCTAACAAACACTTCTAACACACAATCCTACAAAACTAACCCACACAACTAACACACACTCCTAATACACACTCCTACAGAACTAACACACACTAGCACACACTCCTAAGGAACTAGTACACACAATTAACACACACTCCCATAGAACTAACACACACTCCTAACACACACTCCTACAGAACTAACACACATTCCTAACACACACTCGTACATAATTAATACACATTCTTAACATACACACTCCTAAAACACACTCCTACATAACTAACACACACTCCAAACACACTTCTACAGAACTAACACACACTCCTACAGAACTAACACAAACACACTCCTACAAAAAATAACACACAGCTAACACACACTGCTATAGAATTAACACACACTCAATACACACTCTGACGAAATTAACACACACTCCTACAGAACTAACACACACACTACTATCACACACTAACACACTCTTACAGAACTAACACACACTCCTACAAAACTAATACACACTCCTAACACACACTCCTACAGAACTAACACATACTCTACTAACACACACTAACACACTCTTACAGAACTAACACACACTCCTACAGAACTAACACACACTCCTACAGAACTAACACACACTCCTACAGAACTCACACCCCCTCCTACAGAACTAACACACTCCTACAGAACTAACACACACTCCTACAGAACTAACACACACTCCTACAGAACTAACACACACTCCTACAGAACTAACACACTCCTACAAAACTAACACACACTCCTAACACACACTCCTACAGAACTAACACACACTCCTAACACACTCCTAGCACACACTCCTACAAAACTAATTTACACTCCAAACACACACTCCTACAGAAGACTATTATTCTTTCTCAGTATTTTCCTTCTTTCTTTTTTTATTTCTTTCTTTCCTTCGTTCTTTCTCTCTCTCTCTCTTATTTTATATTTAATTTTAGGTGATATTCTGCTCTTTTTTCTTCTGTTTCACTCTATTTTCTTTCTCTATTCTCTGTTCTCTGCTCTGTCTGTTTCTGTGGTCTGTTTAATTTTCTGCTGTGTGAGTGAGCTCCGCTGGGGGGCGCTGCTCCTGTCTGTTTCTCTCTCTTCCTCTTTCTGTCTCTGTATTTCACACCAGGAAAATCAAACAGTGACCAGATAAGTCAGCCAGATAAAGAGAGTCAGTCATTATAGTCAGCCAATATACATTCAGAAATCACAATTAAAATAAAAATAGAAGTTAGGGCTCGAGCTCCCCAGTGCTGTACACACACCAACATATAGCCTGAAAAAAACTAAACCAGTCAGTTTGTGTATAAACTACTTTAATTTAAATATTACTGGAGAAAAACAGTTTTTGTGTTTGAAATGAAACAGGTCGAAAATAAGTGGGGTTATAAAATAAAAGTCATTGAAGACTGTGTGTGTTTGTGTGTGTGTGTGTGTGTGTGTTTGTGTGTGTGTGTGTGTGTGTGTGCGTGTGACTGCATGTGTGTGTGTGTGTGTGTGCGTGTGTGTATATGTATGTCTGTGACTGCGTGTATCTGTGACTGCCGTAAGGAGTCTCAGTTTGCTTGTTCTGATCAGCCCCCACCCCTCCCATTTTCCCTCTCCCGCCCCCCCTATAACACCGCCCCAGTGTCGCTCAGGGCCAAAACAACACAAACACGGATCAACAATTTATTTATTTGTTAATTTATTTATTTTTTTCTCTAATCGGGAATAATTATATAGTGGGGCTTTTTAATTCTCTCTGTATTTATTTATTTATTTATTTATTTTTCGTTTATTTAAGTCGCCGAGGCTGGTTTGGGGAGACAAACTTTTTTTTTTACTTTTTGTGTTATTATTCCTCTTTATTTATTAGGTTTTATTTATTTATTTGCAGTTTAATGGCGCGTGCGAGCTGGCGGCCGGACCGCGAGTGACTGCAGGAGACGGTCCTATGTCTAAAGTTTGTGTTCATTAAAACAGACAATACAAAAACTAAAATAAACAAACAAGTAAATAAGTAACAAAATAAATAAATAAATGAGCGCGGTTTAATAAAAAAAAGACCTGTGGGCCGAAAGTGAATTGTGTGGCAGTGTCACGCGTGTGCTGGCGCGCGCGTATGTGCGTGACTGTGTGTGTGTGTGTGTGTGTGTGTGTGTTTTAAATAAACTACGAATTATTTATTAGTATTAATATATGTATTATATATGTATATACTATTCATATGTGTTTAAATATAATTAACAAATACATTAATACATAAATAAATGGAGAGGAAAAATGAACACATACAAATATTAAAATAAATCGAAGGATCATTTCTATATATTTACTCTATGTTGTAGTATATGTTGTTTAAACATAAATAAAGATAGAAAGAAATAGATAAATGAATGTGTGTTTACATAAACTACTTGTAAACTACTGTTTATTTTTATATATATTTTATTTGATATATATATTTTTTTATATATATAGTGTGTACATATAATATTATTTGAAATAAAAACATTTCATATGTATATATTTATTTATTTATCAGTTCATCTTTTTATTTATTTACTCTATTCAAGCACAATGTTTTGTTTACAATTTATTTATTTAAAAACAATTATTTGTCCATTTCTTTCTCTTTATTTATTTATTTATTTACACATATAGCTACTACAATATAGAGTAAACATGTATTAACAAAATAATACATCTACACACACGCACACACACACGCACACACACACACACACACACACACGTGCACATATATATATATATATATATATATATATATATGTTTTTGTGTGTGTGTGTGTGTGTGTGTGCGTGTGTCCTCCCTATTTATTTATTATTTACATATTTAATTTTCCTCCATTTGTTCTTTAATTTGTTTGTTGGTTTGTTTGTTCTGCTGTATTTAAGGGATTGGGGGGGAATGAGGTGGTAAAGGGGTCTAAACACTTCCTCACAGGGTCAGGAGGAGGAGGAGTAGTATCAGAAGAAGAGAAGGAGGTGGAAAAGATGAAAGAGTGGAGTCTGAAGAAGAGGAGGCTCAGGAATAAAGGATAGTTTTATTCATCCAGAACTTCTAAAAACAGCTGAACACTCAGAGCTGTGAACCCGAATTCCTGAAGAACTAGAGGAAACACTTTTTAAAGGTTTTTCACAGAAAAGGACAGGGTTTCATTATAGAGTACAACATAATTCCTGCACAAAACACTTTCAGTTCACAGTTCTGTGTGTAGTTTTTACCTTTACTGAAGAAATCCAGCGCTGTAGATTTTTACTCCAACCTTTTGACCATCTTGAGGAAGTTCTACCTTCTAGGAGCTCATAACAGACAGAACGAGAACCTGATCTGGAACCCCAGGAGACAGTGAACAGGTAACTAAAGTGGACTCTTTAAGGGTTCTTCCATAAAACCTGTGGTTTAGGCACAGAATGGTTCTGTGACGTATAGAGCTGTGCAGAAAAGATTTAGGCCCCTGTGCAAATTATTTAAAAAAATTTTAAAAGCCATTTATATCAGCAAAAACTCAAGAGAACATTAGAATAAATGCTAACAAACAAGAAACCAGTAAAAAGTATCACAATTTCTGTTTTTCTTTAAAGTAGAGAACACAGGTTTGGTTCAGGTCTCTGATGGAGCTACACATAATTCTGGGCTTCCATGATAAAAGAGGTCACTTAAGAGAAAACTGTACATAAAACCACTCTTTACTGTATGAATGTTATTTGGGTTTATTGTAATGTGAGTTTTTTAACATTTCACATGGCTGTCTAGTAGTAAAAGCTTTTAAGTAGAATTTTATCAGGAGACTAAGACTTTTGCAGTGTTGTACCTCTTGTATAGATGATGAAACAATTATATATTTTGTTAGTCCAGTATATCCTTATTATATAATCATAGAATGTTTATGTCTATGTGTAATTTTACCAAAAGGCTGAAAAGCATTCCACAATCATTACAAACAATAATAATAATAATAATCCAATTAATAACCAATAATCAGAATATTACTGTCTTTTCTGTTTTATTATCTTTCAAAGCAAAACCTTGGTTTCTCCATAGATCCTCTATGACTCGTACAATTTCTTTGGTTTATATAATATTATGCATTACTCTGAGGTCGCTCTGACGCATCCTATTGTTTATACGAAAATAAATAAGCATCTAAATGTGTGAAGATTTGAATTATTTTACTGCAGATAAGATTCTTGGTGCTGGTTGTTTAAAGGTAAATGAGTGAAACGTATTAGCGCAGATAACTGTGTCCATTAGCCAAAGTATGAACAGTCCACTGACCTCAAACTTCAGGATCTGGAATATGTTTAAACATAGCTGAGAAACAAATCAACCCCTCCTGCAAACTGTAGCACTTTTAGAAGAAGTTTTCTAAGCTGGTGTTTCCATTAATTTGTCCAAAATATGCACTGAGAGCTCATCAGTTTAGAACAGCACTGGTTCTGGCTGACGCCAGTGTGGCGTAAATGGATGAGAACCAATGAAAGGATTTCAGTGAAAGGGTCTCGACTGTTCCTCAATGGACCAGGAGACCTCAGACGCTTCACCCTCAGTTTTCCAGTTGCTCTTAACTGCAGTTTCTTTTTTTTCTTTTTAGTCCCAAAGTCCAGTTTAGCATTAAAAAATGCCAAAGAACTAATTTTGTAAATGAGGTTTGTCAGAATTACGAACCAGTTAGCAGTTTAAAGAACTTCAACAGAATGCAAAAGGTCTTGGAAGAACATTGATATTGACATTGTGGGGCCTTAAATTGAGAGAATCCTTATTTTTTTATATAGATACGGAGCCTCAAATTCACAATATTCCTATATTTTTTACGCAGAATTTTTACTTTTTTACAGACATTTAAGCCTTAAATTGTCAGATTTCTTATAATTTTATGGATGTGAAGCTTAAATTATTGAGAGAATTCTTATGTTTTTTTTTTTTTTTTACAGATGTGGAGCTTTAAACTGACAGAACATTTAAATATTTTTTTACAGATGTGGAACCTTTAAGTGGAACCTTAAAGACCAAACCTTGGTTCTTCTACACTCATCGCAATATTGCACCAAAAAGTGGTACAATATTTAGATTCATTCAAAAAATCCTTTGAAGAACCGCTGAACCAGTCAAATGGTTTCAGTGTAAATGGTTCTGGGTGGAACCACTGGCTTTATTAAAGAACCCTGTAGAAGCTCCATGGCACCTTATTGTTTACAGGACGATACAGAAGTATCAAACACTGCAAACGGTTGATCTTTTTTTGTTACAGGTGAGTTTTTTGGCTCAGTGTTGGTTGTCTGAAGGAGTTAAATGTGTGAGTCCAGGTATTTGTGTCCAGTTCCTAGCAGGGCGGCGTTTATTCTGAATGGGGTTCAGAGCGTGAAATCAGTTCAGGTTGATACGGTTTGAATGTGGTTTTATTCAGCATCCAAATCCCATGTGTTCTGCAACCACAGCCATCGCCGCGTGGCAAAATAAGATCCAAAGTGCTAATCACGATTTTCCATCACACACCACACACACACACACACACACAC
>JBBPDB010070187.1:0-10210 GCA_037974465.1 Brachypetersius altus | reverse complement strand
CAATCTTATTTCTAGCCTAATATTCTTATTGTTCTTGTTTTGAGAATAATATACTATATAAGAGCAGACCTTGTAAGATTATTAAGATTGTTTAAGGTAATTTTGTCCTTATTTCAAGAAATCTTATCAAGTTTAAATATCTTACTGCATGGACAGATAATTTCACTTGTTTCTAGTCTAAAGATGTCTTTAAATAGAAAAAATATCTTAAAACAATCTTTATATACAATATAAGAGCAAATAAGTCTGCTCTTATATACTATATTATTCTCAAAGCAAGAACAATAAGAATATTAGGCTAGAAATAAGATAGTTAGGTCTTAGTTAGATCAGGAGTTTTTGCAGTGTAATTCTCATTTTTGGAGCCAATCTTTATAAAATGTGATAAAGATTGTGTAAAGGTTGTGTACAGAATACGTCCATATTTCTTCAGAATCCTTGACCCATATGTAGGATTTGATCTTCAGGATCTTTTTGGGTTCATAAGGTTGTGAGGGCCATTACAAAAGCTCTGTGTTTTTTTTTGGATCATAGAGCCGAACCCATATCCATTAAATAAACCAGAAGTGTTTGGTTTTTAGTGAAAGTAGAGGCCTTTGTATCACAATGAAATATGTTGTAATACCAGCATACTGGGAAATATGAATAGTAGACCCAGATCATTCCAAATACTCAAGTATTTGTTGCATTGACAATCAATTTTATGAAGTTGGTGTGAAGACAAGAAAAGCTTAATTAATCATTTCAAATGCTTAAGCATAGCAGTTCATATTTAGTAGTTTTGAGTGTTTTGGTGTGAGTGACACTAAAACCAGTTGATCAAAGCCTCAAACCTGTTTGTCAGATGGATTCTGGCACCGGATGAGGAGGGGTTCACTGATTGCTGTCTTAGGGAGTTTTTCCTTGCCACTGTCACCTTTGACTTGCTCATCAGAGGCGTTTCATTCACACACATTCTCACACACACACATTTATTTTATTTATTTCATTTTATAAAGCTGCTTTGTGACAATGACCATTGTTAAAGGCACTATATAAATAAAACTGAATGGAATTGAATTGAATTGCTACTGTTAATATCTACAGTACTGAGACCAGTAAATAAAATAATGATTCTGATTTGCTAGTGACTCACAAAACCCGTGGTTGAACATGAGGCTACTGGTTATATATTGGTTATATTTATAAATGAGCAAATTATGTTTAATTCTAAAACATTTTTGAGGGAGGTTTTGACTGTTGTAGGACTTCCAAAATATTCAGAAATATCAACATATATTTATTTATTGGATGTGTTCCTTCTGGCAAGCCATCCAGTTAACGTGTTTGAACAACTGTGGTCCTGATGGTGCATGCTTAAGAGTTTCTCGGTACATCTTTTTCTGTCCTTCTCCCTTGGTGTAGAAATAACACACTTTTTCCAGGCAGGTTCATCTCGTCAGTTGTTTGAGGCGTTTTATTATTACCTGAATAATCCTTTTATGTGCAGCTGCATATTTATAGCCTTCGCCTGATTTATGAAGCTCAGCAGCCTTTTGTCTGATTTCACTGATGATTCTCTGATCTTTCTCATATTCATAGATTAGTAAGGGATTTTTGCAGGTGTGACATCACAGTTGCATCCTAATAAATGTAGTCATTTCGGATCCTAAAAATGTCAGATGTGAAGGAAACGTATTAGTGTGTCAGTAACTGAGTAGTGCTTTATTGATAACAGTGATTTATTTTATTACTCATTGTTAGAGGCTCTGGGAGCCTCTACTTCCAGAGGGCACCATGTAATTGCAATATTTTTTTTTCATAAATCTCTCGTGAGCTGTCCATCAGTCTGCCTGTTTTGCTGACTGCAACACTTTAACTCTTAACCCTACATAAGCTGTTCTCCACTCATCAAGCTGTGATTTATTCACGTTATTGCTTGGTGCCATCAATAATTTCTGTGCTTTAAGACACAGCTAGACATCTGGACATCTGGAATTGGCCAGCCAGCAAATTCAGCCATATACCACTATAAACTATTGAAGACTCCTTTCAATTAAGTGGGCCATTGAGATCCATTTGTCCTGTGCTAACTCAGTTGGCATAGCTAATTAGCAGTAAGTGAACCATCATACCACTTAAACAGTTTAAAGTAATTGAAAAAGTATTGGCTTTTTGTGATTTATTCAAAGTGCTGCCATACAAATGTGCATAAAGGTTTGGGCATCTCAGTCAAATTACACGATTTTTGATTTTCAAAGTGAAAAAGGGACGCACTCTCTACATCTAGGGGTTGACTGGTTGTTCGGTGCAGCAATAATGTAAGTGTGAGTAAAATGTTTTCTTCTGGGTGGTATCAAGTACATCCACCTTGGATACATTGTCACAAACAGGGTCTTTCTAAGGGAAAAGCTGCAAGAGAAACAGGCACTGTGTCTCAGACGGAGGAAAATGAGAATACCAAGGATAAAACGAAATAGAGAAAATATAGCAGCAAGTACTAAGGTCCTGTCAAATGACTCACTGAAGTTAAATAGTTTGCGCTGTCGCACAGAGACGTAACACAGTGAGCATGTATCTAAAGCTACAGAACTGAGCCAGATTACCATTTGTGTGGGCCGCGTGTTGCAAAAGGTTGGGAACCCCTGTACCCCTGTATAACTGTATAACTCACAATTGCTATTTATTTGTAAACCTAATATGTGGCCTTTACAAAACTTGTTAAAGAGTATCTGGAGACTCCTTATATAAACCCCCAGCTCCTTTTGTGTTCAGCCCCCCTCTGAGTGGAGTAATGGGGTGGACATAAAGTGTATGTATCTCATTTGTGCTTAGTCTAGACCACTTTGTTTCACCAAAGGTGTCTGACATTCTACAGCTTCATCATTTCCATTCTGTCTTTGCAGGGGCTGAAGAAAAGAATCATGGGAGCTATAGTCCATTTGGTGGTGATCATCTGGGTTTCGCTCGGTTGGTCCAGGGCTGCAGAGAAGCCCCCTTCTTTGAGTGTGGCGGTGATTTTGGGCCAGACGCGGGCTGTGCCGGAGTCAGCTCTGCGCCCCGCTCGGGGTATTGGCGCCCCCCTGGACGTAAGCGTGCTTGGTGTGCAGGTGAACCAAACAGACCCAGGGAGCATGCTGACACACCTGTGTGAGCTCATGTCCCGGCAGAGACTGCATGGGCTGGTGTACGGCGATGGGACGGATCAAGAGGCTGTTGCTCAGATGTTGGACTTTGTCTCATCTCAGACCTCCATGCCCATACTGGGCATCCATGGTGGCGCTGCCATGACTATGGCAGAGAAGGTAAGGCGTTCTGCATTGTCAGCTAGAATATGGGTGTGGTCCAGTAAGATGCTGTGAACACTAGGGACACATTACTGCTTAGTTATGGGTCCTGTACTATTGCACTGCTATCATTTCAAAACCTTGTCACACTCTTTATCCTTTATGGAGACTTCTCAATGAATAGTTCAGTAGAAACTGTCCAAAAATTTAATTCTTGATACTTAACGTACCTATAAGTTTGCCATTTCAAAGATACAAGGGTTTCCTCTGACAGTAATGCGTTTTCCTAAAACTTTTCATTGTGGGCATCCTGAGCTATGTCAGATGTTCCAGATGAGTTCTGTGGAGATTTTGTTGAATGAACGGCTTTGTGTGATCCAATAGATGTAAGTAATCTTTATGGATGTTTTAATACATTTCACGGAATATGTTGTTACCAATTTGTAGCATAAATTCAAATAATTTGTCCAAATCATGCTGCCAGACTGATTACCATTTGTAAAAAACTGAACAAGAGTGGCTCATTCCAGATCCCTTTTGACAATACGATGAGTTTCCGGTACACACAACCACCAAAAACAACTTACTGTCACGGGTGGAGCAGCTAGGCTCCAGCCCACAGCTACCTAGGACCAGGCAGGGAGAAGCCAGACGCCAGGAATTCATTTCACTGTGACTTTATTCAAATCCAGGCACGTGGGCCCAAAACAGAGAAACCAAACCAGAAAGCTAACCTCTAGGTGCACGAGGACGATGGACAGATGGGGAACAGAAACACAATCAGACATATAAGTACCAAACATACTCAGGAACTGAAACACAGACAGCTGGAACCAAATGACAACAAACAGAAAACAGCTGAAACCCCAGAGCATGTGATACAGAAACGTGACAAGCAAAACCCAGAACACATATATCAAAATACGAGTCCCCCCTCCCAGACACAGAACAGACCCATAACACACCCAAAGCCTAACGTGACCACACAGAACAAAACAAACCAGAATTGTTAACACAAAAACAGTGGCCCTAACCGGCCACCGGCCTGACCATGACACTTATGTAGCTATTCAAGGCAAATATTGTGCTAAACTTGTGCTAAACTAAATACTGCAGGTATTATTGCCTCCCACCTAACAACACATACTTCACCAAAACCATTAGACCATAATTGACCAAAATGGGCAAAAATCCACTAAAAACTGACTACTGAATTGATAAGTATTACCATGAAAAATAAATGGAATCTCTAATCTCTAAAATCCCTCTAAATTGCCTCCCTCACTAGTGCAGTGTTGGCAGCAGTTAATGGTTGCTAAGTCTCTACAGTGGTTAATAACAGAAACAGACAACAGCTCTAGGCTTTTAAAAACATACAGTCCAGGTTTTCTAAGACTGGGGCTTAATAGTCTTAGCACCAAATCTTGTATGGATGGACAAAAGATCTTACTGCAGAATCAAAAAAGGTTGCAGTGGCAACTGCCTAACCTTTATGAGTGTTTGCACAAACCCACATGCTTTGCTTTGTTTCAGGGGGAACAAGATCTCAACAACTTCTCAGCAAATCTGCATGTCTGAATTTTCGAAGGGGAATTCTACCAAAACTATATTAACCAGTTCTCCAGCTAATCACGTGACTTTTCAACTGATTTCAGTTTGGGTCTGTTTAAGTCATGTCCTGGACTTATTTTCCTTTCAGTGGAGACAATCTAAGATGCAGTGTAGTAGATAAGTCAGTCAGTTAAGTCACTCAGAGAGGTTTGATATGAAATGCTCGTTGATATCCAGACTGTTGAATGCCTCGAAAAGCTCCCTCATAGAAAGTTATTATTTAAAATGACTTATATATACACTTGGCGGAGAGGAGCAAGCTGGGTATTGTAAGGCAATAAAGTCTCCAACATTTAGAGAACATTTAGGTTTCCTTGTGGGTCTGGATAGGAAATAAATGGTTATCTGTGTTGTGGATTTGAGCCCTGTTTTATTAACCACCAGTGCTGCGTTTCACCATAAACCACTTTATTTCACTCTTATCTACAAAATGTCCAAACTGAAAATTGATCTACGAAAAATAAAAATTGGGCCAATGAAAGTCTAAATAAAGGCAGAAATAAGTCTAAAATAAAGGCTCTCTTCAGTGCATGTGTTTTTGTAAATGCCTGCAGTCTTGAAAACTGGCCCGTAGAGTCCGGGAACAGGTGTGGCGCTTGTCTTTGTGGCTGGGGGCTGTGGATGTGCCTGCCACACCAGTGTCTGGCCTCATTTATCCTGCAAGTTTTTTAGGCACCCAGTTCTGAGCATGTCATCACACCTGCCACCAATCAGACATTTCCACCACTGCATGAATGATAAACGATATTTTCAGGCATAGTTTTAGTCTGCACACTTTTGTGGCATTAAACAGTTTAGAAAGCCTGACAGAGACACTGTATCACTGATGCCATCTGCACCAAATACAGGCTGTCAGACTGCCAGTCCTGCTGCTTGTTACTGGCCTTCCATCTGTTTTCTTTGTCTTGCTTTGTTTCCTGCTAGGTTGACAACAAGTTGGTTAAGGAAAATTCACTTGTTAGGTATGGGCATGACAGAATACCTGGATCATATAATTAGATCATATTTGCCACAGATCTGTGAAGCAGAACAGAGAGTGAGAGGTTCCGAGAAGGTGGACACTGTGTGGTTCATAATGGATGCGCCGATCCAATCCACACGGATTCTGAGCAACACATACACACTCTCGCATTTCCTGTAAATACAGAAGCAGTCTGGAAGAACATACATGCAGGCATTTAGCTTCCTGTAAAATACACTTGCTTGCAAGATGGGGAGCCTGGAGGCTAGAGCTTTACCTGTAGCACAGTGCCCAGTTCAACCCAGTTAGTTTTAGTTGCATTAAAGGGGACAGCCATTGAATGGCTAAGATGTTAACAATGTAATTCAGAAAGGTGTTCCATTCTAGAGGAATTTGCATTATCAGGATTGTTCACAGTGGCAGTGAACCTGAATTCTAAAGACGTTGTAAGATTTTGGCCCAAAAATCCATTCAAGAGATACATGAGTTGTGAGGCAAAATAGTCTGCAGACAAAACTTCAGACTTCTCCCTATTTTACCATCACCAGTGTTACATTTAAAAGCTTGAAAGACGTTTCACTGATGGGTTTGGAATGTAAAAAAAATCTTTACACAAGCCTTTTCACACCAAGCCATGCTGAACGCTTTTGTTTACCTCTCAGCCTTTGAATTACACCAATGCTAAGACAGAAACAACAGCACTGTAGCAGTTTTCTATGACAGTTTAAGTTCTTGGTATCAGAGGAAGATCATTACCAGCTAGACTGGATGATGACTAGACTGGGATGGCACCTATGGCGTAAATAACAAACAGACCGCATCAATACACTCAATACAGCTACTAAAATGTGACTATTAACAAAGCACATTAACACACAGTCTATGTCCATAAACATAGCAGCCCTTCGCCAGCTGCCGTGTCACCCTGTTGCATCATCCATTTCAGCTGACTTCAAACGTTCCCCTCAAACACTGATGTGATAATTTTAGATGAATTTATTCTCTTAAATACTGATGTAATCACCTCAAAGCGATCGGAGGCCTTCAAGACTTCTTGGCGGTATCTAAGTTTGGCAGTTTCTTGTTTCGCGCCACAAAGTACATAAGCCTTAAATTCGTTTTCATGCGTGGTTCTTTCGGGCTTTGAGATGATTAATTGATCCCTTTAAGCGTTGCTGAGTGTGACTTTTTCTAGACCTGTTTAGCTGGTCTGATTGTAATTTTAGGAGGGCTGTTTGTGATGCTGAATATTTATGTGAGGGCTTTTTTTTAATATATAATTGATGAGAAGGCTGATTTATTTATTCCCTCATTTTCCTGAAACGACTCCCTCTATCTCAGTTTAGACACATCAGGCCTTCGCTTGCTGTGACGGAGCTGCAGACACAATGTTCAAACCGAGAGACGCTCCGAGACACTTCAGCGTAGAAGGAGTACAGTGCTGGGAGCTGAGCACATCAGAAACTCCAAACAGTACACGGCCCCCTCGTCGCTCCTTCAACACCCCCATCCCCGTGACCGAGCACTCCCTCCTTTCATTTTGCAGCTGAGCTGCTTTGGACACAGAAGAAAAGTATGCAGCGATGAATAATCTCCATGCATACAAAACCATATTTTAAGTGTTGGCGAACATGCAGATGTTCGGCAGTTGCCGTTCCGCTTCATTTGTGGAAAAGCGTTTTGCTTTTATCGACGTAAGCAATGCCTTTGGTTTTAAAGTGCTAAGTAAAGTTGGACCCAAGGGCTTAGGGAAGTGGCCAGAACGCAGGCATGGAATCTTTTTGTCTGTCTTACAGAATGCAGAGGCTTATATCTGTCTGCAGTCATTTGTTAGAGATTATGCAGTGTTTTCCATTTACACCCCTACGTTATATGGGTTTGTTTAAGGCCTCAAAACTATCTTAAATCAGTGTCTCGGGCATCAGCCCATTCATAACCATGTAATGGATTTCTGAGAGGAAGCTCTTCAGAAATCTGATTCCAGAAACCACCACTGTAAACAAGTTTCTCCAGAATATAACATCTGTGTCGGAGTGACTTTACTAAAATACTTCAGCTGCCATGTAGGATATTCAGCGCTTAGCACATCAGCAGTTATGTAGCATTTTCTCCCCTAAATATATTAGCTGGGAGCTGGTTATGTGTGTAAACTTGCCTCCAAAATGAAGAGCTTGAGGCTTTAGCAAGGCCAGAGAGCAACTTGGTAGCCCGATTAAGCCTTAAAGAAGAATGTTTCACCAAATGTACAACATTTGAGTATAGTTTAATAAGGTTTACAAATGCTCCATCCTGGAGAAACTTGTTTACTTTGGTTGTGAATGGAACCAGATGTTTAAAGAGCTCCCACTCAGAAAAGCCATTACATGGCTAGGAATAGACTGATGGCTCAAACACTGGTTTATGTTAGTTATGTTAGTTTCTAAAACATATCCTTTGTCAGTAGAAGTGTAATTCATGCCAAATCGTGATTTGGTTCCACAGACAGCTTGATATATTCATCATATATGCAACAAAGCAAGAAGATTTTGCAGGTTTGTGAATTATTTGTTTTTCTTGCAGTTTTTCCTTATTATGCAGACTCAAAGAGTCTAACAATACACTGAATTCACAATTCATTTCTCAAAAATATCACAATTGTGTTCAGTTCTGACCCAGTTTTCTAAGAAAACGAGAGCTGGACAGTAGATGCAGAGATATGAATGATATGAATGTGCTGGACTGGGCTGCTGATTGGCCCTCACTGAACAGTAAGTGATAGATACAACAAATATCATAATTAGCAGAATTCTCCACACTGTATTTTGTCCCATTTATACGCTGTGATATCACAAAATTTTGATCCATTGCTATAGCCCTACCACCCCACATGCTATAAATCTAAAACCTGCCTTCACTTTTATTAATTTTTCTCAGTGTAATGACTACTAAAGGATATTGATGAATTATAATTAAGGCTGCAAAGTGCTTGTCTGCTCAAGCGCCGCTCAAGCTGCAAGCACATGCTTTCTTGTTTAACACTGACAAATGCAGCTCCCTCTGTGTCCAGTGAGCATTCCCAAAGTAATACGGAATACATATGAGAATTACCCAATAGAATAATGAGTAGCCAGCAGTGACTTTAATGCTTGACCCTAATGCAATAACCGGTACAAAAAACCCAATATGACCAATGCCATTACGTTTTAGAGGCAGCAACACAATGGTACCTGGAAAATGTGGGCTGGGGACACAAAAGCGGCTGTGAATTTCACGCCACGCTGCAGCCCGTTGATGGAGAGCCAGCATGTCAACTCGTGGTTACTGTGTCTACGCAATTATTCATGAAAGTGTTCCATGTCTTATGAATGTGTTTTAAGTGCAGCGAGTATGAGTGGGGTGTCGTTAGAAGGCCCATTCTGTCCCTTGCCTATGTGCACAGCCCAAGAACATTAAAATCTACCCTACATGTGCAATCCTACAAGGCTTTCTCTTTAAATTAATGGAGTGATTATTTCGTACCACCTGGAAGCTCGTTTATATCCTACCTAACTTGTGTTCATAGGTCTCCTTCAACTTGGCCTCCAGAGCAGCTGCTTGTCCACACACTGCGAAATGCATCGTTGTGTGGAACTGGAGCTTTGGGTGGCCAAGATCATATATTGAGAGAAAAAAGCCTGTGAGAGATCAGAGTTGCTACTGAAGAAAAGTAGATCCAAGCATAAACCTTTAAGAGGCTGTATAGTACTGACATTTACAGGGTTTTTACCAAAAAAAAAACGCTAATAAAAAAAAACCTCAAGTAAGTCACTGCCTTTACAAGTGTGACAAACAACAACGCAATACAATAATTATGTTTAAATGAAAATTTTGGACTACAATTACAATTGAAAGGACGGTAACTGCTCTGTGGCGTTACCGTGCTACAAGAACTTTGCTATAATCAGTGATAAGATCAGTGATCAGGAATTGGGTGGCAGTAATGGCAGTGTTTATTGCAGTAACCATTGCCTTGCAAGGAGCTTTTGCTTACCAAATAAGTCAAAAACAAATTTAGTCAAAAACACAAAGTTCAAATAGTAGATTTCCTCTTGTTTTATTCAGTGTTACTACCAGTGGTGAAAAGAAGGTGAAAGTAATGCATTTAAAATTACATTATAGGGTAATTATTAGTGCTGGGCCGAGATTATTATCGCGCGATAAAAAAAATATCGCCGTTAACTGCCCCAGAACCCGCCCCCCCCGACAGCTGTGATGAATTTCACCTTGATATTTCAGTGACTTGTCCGTTTCACGCACGTTTTAAACCTGTCTCGGTCTCTCCCCCGGACAGAGTGAGAGAGCGCCGCTGATGGTTGCTTAGCAACGACAGACGCTTCCGCTTGTGTCCGCATTA
>JBBPDB010070157.1:0-10211 GCA_037974465.1 Brachypetersius altus | reverse complement strand
ACACACACACACACACACACACACACACACACACACACACACACACACACACACACACACACACACACACATTTCCTTTAGATAGACTAACTTTTTGGCAGGACTTTGCTTTCCTCTGTCTGCTCTTACAGAGGTTCTGTATTAAAGACTGAATTGAAGAGTCTCCAATACTGTTGTGCAGCTGCTGAATAATTCTAAGGATTAACATCTGGTTAACTCTTGGAACACACAAAATTGTGCCGGAAGCACAACAATGGGTAAATTGTCATCATACAGCAAAACAGCTCCTTAAATCGAAGTTTCCCCAGTTTCAGTTGGTGATTGAGGTGTCAGGCATCATGCTAAGCTTTGTTTGGAGTTCCTGTGTCACATAGAAACAAAGTTACTGTAATTTAAAAACATTATAATGATAATAACCACTATTGGGGTTTTAAGAATGGCGTCACACGCAAATGAACATAAAGAAGTCTCGGCCCACAAGTGGGTGGGGAAAACGCACGGAGGGAGGGGGTCCGGAGAGTGGCCAAGTGGCGGCGCACTAAGAGAAAGTGTAGCAAACAGTAAGTGTGTAGGAGACCAAACACCAGTTCTGGACTGATTTACACCATGGTCTGGGTTTCCTCCCACAATCCAGGTGAACTGGAGATGCAGAATTTTCCCTGTGTCAGAAGTTTTTATCAGTTCTGACTAAATTAACTCAATAATAATAAATAATAATAATAATAAATATTGATTATGTTCTGTTTTAGTGAATAAATGTTTGCTGAGATGTAGAAAACTGCATTACATACTTTTTTTTAAAGAAAAGTTCAGTTTTTTATCGCTAAAAGTCAATAAAAGTAAACACTATAAGGCCAAAATTATATGAATTGTCACTATATTCTTTCTTATGGATTTTCAGTGTTCGTTCCAGCCCCATTTATCAATCTTTACATTTTATAGCCCTAAAACATCCAAATATATCCTGTTCCCTCAACCTGTCCCAGGGTACCATGCAGGCCATAAATGAGTGGAGGTGCAGTTCCACAATGCAGGTGCTTAACATGTGCACTCCCTAACCTGCTCCATCTGTATAACCCCCTTATGGAAGTATGCTAGCTAATTAGCCAGTGGAGGACAACAGCCGCTAATTAGGATCCGTGTCTATTTCCACTGCTCTTTCAGACAGCACTCCGTTGAAGGAAAAAAAAAACTTTCTGAATGTGGTGATTTATGTGTTTATGTTAATGGCAGAGGTCCATTTGTGTGAGGGTTGGCTGGCAGCTCAGGTCTGCTATTTATGCCCCCCTCCTCCGCCTCCCCCTCTACGTCTGGCTGGGTGTCACAATAAGCCTGGAACGGCTAATCAATAAGGCCATCAGCAGGTATAGTGTGTTTGTGCATGGTGAAGCACCCCCCACCCCCCTCCACAAATCTACTCTAGCGGTAAACTGTGACGTTATGCTAGCTGACCTGGCCGTCTGGAGACATAGAGATGTGTGTTAGAGGCGTCCTAGCTAATGGTTGAAGCCATTAGTAGCCTGGAGAAATATTTTGATGCCTCCACAGTACGGGTCTTGCGTGAAAACTAGATCAGAGTGACACTGAAATATCCAAAATATTTATATATTTTTTGAAGAATTCACTATTAGCTCATTGGTTTTGTGTTTAGCTAACTAGCTCCCCATGGTGGTTAACTAGCTTGAAAGATTGCATTTTGCAAACAGCTCAGCCAAAACTAAGACTGGCCACCTGATTGAAGAAAGCGGACAATGTTATAGGCCTTTATATGTGCATGTACTCAAGGGACTTATACCCTATTGTCACGGCTCGGTCAGTGGCCAGTAGGGGCCACTGCTTTTCAGTTGTTTTTGAGGACTTTTATTTTGACTGCCATGTCTGTTTGTGTTCATGTGTCACATTTTTCACCTGATTTGTGTTTTCTTCACTGATTACTGTATGTATTACTGTATCTATTTTGTGTGGTCCACACTATCTGTCTATCGCCTCATTTATGTTCACGTTTGTATTCATGTCTGTAGCGGCCCTTGAGCCAGGTTTCTGTTCTGTTCCTGTTTTCACGTCCTGTTGTAAATAAAGAGCCTGAGTTCATGAGTTCAGCCGGTTAGACCCGGCCCCCGTGACACCTATTTACATTCATTATCAGCCAAATTAGTGTCCTAACCTGTTAAAATAGCTATTAAAAACCTGTTTAAAATATCTATAAGCAGCTAAAATGGCCATTAATTCAATCTGTGGTGGCCCATTAACATCATTTGCCCATGTTAGAATGAGAAAATTAGAGTGGCTGACCATTTCTTCTCAGGTAGCCAGACTGACAATGACAAACTTTTATTTCAGATAAACATGCAGAGCAATGTTTTCTTGCAAAGCAGCTTGATGTGTTTTATTTTCATGACGGTTCAGGAGTTTTTAAAATTCATTTATTTTCTCAGTTTACAAATATTGGATATTTATCCATCAAAATACATGAAAATCTTATAATGGCTGAAATCCTTGTGAATATATGGTGTATTCCTGTATGTCATGTAGACGACTCCTCTGATCTACACTCCCTTCTCACCCTCTCACACCCCCTGCAGCTTCTACTTTCGGCTGTCTGTAATTGTTGAGGTTACCGTGCCCCTTTCACGTCCCCGCACTCTCCCGCGCCCTGTGACCTGCCAACTCCTTGGTTATGGTGCTTTCTCAGGCTAAAAGAGCCCCCAAACAATCCACCCCCCCACCCCTTGCCGCAGGTGTCTAATTAACAAACAAGTGTGCAAACACAGCAGCCCAGGGCAACCTTACCCTACATTGTCCTTTTCACATAACCACACATTTTTCCTTCAATCATACCTCCTCCTTCTTCTTTCCCCTTGGTTTTCCCTTACCTGACCCATATGTATTATATAATACATATGGGTCTTTCAAGACTTATGTGTATGTATTAATAACCATGAATATATATTTAAGCTGATCAGCCCCAGCATTAAAATAGGGTCAGGTAAAGTCACTAACATTGATTATCATCTCATCGTATGGCCACCTATAATAGGGTGAGATATGGTGGCAAGGGAGCAGGTGAAGTTGAGTCTAATGTGTGGAAGCAGAAGAAATGGGTGAGTGGGATCTAGGATCTGGCTGGATAATGTCTGGATGAGCATATGGACACCTGGTGAATGTGTATACACATGTGAGTGTGTGTGTGTGTGTGTGTGTGTGTGTGTGTGTGTGTTTGTGTGCGCTACAGGTACATCTATGCCACAATCAACATATAATGACATGCCCATATCTATATGAAATAACAAAATAAGCTTAATCCTGAACTTAATCCTAAACTTAATCCTTACGTTAATTATGTTAATAATTCAGTTTGAGTTTCTTTGTTGCTTGGACTACTTTGTGCACTAGTCTAGTCTTGTCCTTAGCATTTTTGCTAAGAAATCAGGACATTTTAGACCTGAAATACACAAAAACCAAAAGCTCTTCACACTTCCCATTCCAGGAAACCTGCAAGAAGGCGGTGCAAATATCAAGCAAGTGGCTTACAGTTGCCACACATTTTCACTTACCATATAAGATCAGAAAAAAACGGTTCTTCAAAGAAGATCCTTCCCTTCAGTCCCTGAGGTGTCTGGGCTCCACCTCTGCATGGCTGTTTGCAGAGTTATGGTGTCTATTTTGTGCTGATCATGACACTTTTTCCCTTTTTTTTTTCCTCGTTTGGAGGTTTTATATTGTTAATCACTCCCTGAGCTGGATTTGTGAGAATTTTTTGAACTTGAGAGGAAATTCAATATGCTGGCGGTTTGTGCAAATTAGCATGAAGAGGAGGATTTATTAGCTATTTATTTATTCATGACATCCCCTTAAAAAAAGAAAGAAGAAGGGTTGGGGGGGATAAAGCGACGTGTTCAAAATGCTCCCTGGCTAAGAATGGACAGAGAAGCAGCCAGGAACCTTCGGTGTTTATGTCCTTGAGAATGATAATGGTGGTGATAGCAGCAAATATCTTGTGCTGGGAGACTAGACACCTCATCAAAATTTAACCAGGACTGTAAATAAACTGCTTACATAAGCGTGACATGATATACAGGCCTGCCAGCACTTCGCGCAGATAAAATTAAAGGACTGTCTAGCTACTACATACTAACTCCATGATATCAATATGAAAACTTTTTCTTTCGAGGTTTCTTTCCAATACACTAGGCCCATTAGACCTCTAAACCTAAAACTGAAGGTACCAGAAGACACCACGAAAAAATACCTGTAGTCCCCTGAAGAAGCTTTCTGTGTATAGTTTCTTGAAATATGGATTTCTTGAAAAATGGACGCAAAATGTTTGTTCAGTGGCAGAGGTCTTCAAATCCATTATCCAACGCTGTTTTTGTAATTATAAGCCATTAACTAAACTGTTGATTGGCCTCCTCGTGTTTTGCCCACCAGCAATTACAGAATAACGGACCAGAAATTAGATTTATGGTCTGGATTTAAAGACCTCTCTTCAGTGGGATTGCTCCAAAGAATATATGCCAGTTACTGAATACGGAAACTGATTTTTTTACATTTTTTACTGCCAAAAATTGTGGACAAGGACACCCCCACACAATCTCTTGGCACGTTTGAACCATGTACACCTCTGCATAAACGTCATGCAAATACCTGTTACTGTGTAGCTGATCATGGTAATCCAGTTAATGCAAATGCTGAATTTTTGAAATGAAGATAAATGATGATTCGATGTGCAAATGAGCACATCAACAAGTTCACCTCAGTGAAGACCAGGACATGACTAGAGGGGGTTGTGAGATGTTTTGAGCTGTTTTTGCAAGTATTAAAGAGAGATTTAAAATTCTGCCATTTTTGTGGAATCTCTGCCTCATAGCTTCAACAGAAAACTAAAGACTAAAGTCTGATCCACATATAGGATAAATGGAAAATCTGTATAAAATAGATTTTTTGAGCAAAAACATCATTAAAGTGTTTAAACCTTTCTTGCTCTCCATTGCTGCGCTGTTGCATTCTGTTTCTTGTACATGCCTGGTGCTGGAGGTGGGTGCAGCTCTGGGTGAAGGAGATCTTCTCTCCTTGTGTAAGAGTGCAAGAGGGTGGGTGAGATTGATATCGCTGGCATGCAGGGCAGCAAAGTGGTCAGCGCTGGTTGAGCTGTCTTATTCAGTCTGCTGGTGGAGATGAGAGATGGGCAGGCAAGGCTGCACGGGCGAGCTTCCCGCTGTACCCAGAGAGCCTGTTCGAGTGTGGGACAGCTGCTCCATAGCTGGGCCTTTACAGACAGCTGTTAGCTTCTAGCACATGCAGGACCAGCCATATGGGCTTGTACACTTGAATGAGCCTGAAGAAGGAAACATGGGAAAACCCAAAGGGTGTCTAGTCAAGTGAAGATATGCACGCTTGTACATGCATGGCCTCAAAATTATGAGATTTGACAGCTGCCATTAGTGTTTATTAGCAGTGTATAATATATTGTCCCATTTTTATAGATAGCACAGTATCCGAAACCACATAAGCAAGTCTGTTTGAGATTATCTAACAAGTTTGCAGTTTGCATAATGCAAATTCATGCTTGTGCTCTAAGCTTTTGACTGCAGAGCTTCTTCCTAAATGCTTTAAATGGGTTTTTATGTTAACCATTACTTATCTTCAACAGTACAATTGGAAAATCATCCCAGGGAGTCCAGTGTATTGAACTACCTGGGAGGGGACATCACAAGCAGGGCACAAAAAAGTGGAAGTATGGCATGTGGGGGGTTCATGCTAGGCTAAAAGCTAAAACAAGCCAGCTAGCTATCCCACCCATCCTACTTACCAGTGTTTGCTCCCCGGACAATAAACAGGACTGTAGCTGACCCCAGTGAACTACTCAGGCTGCTGTGTTTTGTTGTTATGGAGACATGGTTCAATGAAAGCAATTCACACACCACTAGTCTGATTAGCAATATGCTAATGTTCCACTCAGATAGAAGTCCTGTTTGCAAGGTGAGGGCTTGTGTGTTTTCTGCTCTTCTGCCTTCGCGCACACTGCTTGCAGACCTTGTCCAGCAGTCCATTTTTAAGGTTATTTTCTTGTAGATTTTACCTGCAGCAGAGTCTGGCAGTGATGTGATAGACATGGGTGCCAGTTGTTCTGATACAAATGAGAGTGAAGGTTTGGTGTGAAAGTCATTGTTCACTAAACTACATATTCTAAACCTCAACTTCAGCGGATTTTGTTTCATGTTAGTAAAGAAAATATCTAGACGTGACTGTATTTCAAACTAATTCAAATTATCATTTGGTAATGCATTCATTCATTCTCTCTTTTCCAGGCCACTTCTCTTATTTAGGGTTTGGGGAAAAGGGTGATACTGGGTCTCAAAGTTCATAGAATCAATCGCAGGGCATCATTTGGATACTGCAGACTGAAAACACTGCAAACAATGTGAAGATCAATGGAGGTCCTTATGAACTAAATACGAAACGTGGATATCAAAGTCTCATGTAGTCTCATGCCAGTGGTTTCATTGGAGGTTAACAAAAAATATTTTGTTTTTAACTAGTCCCATTGATCTGTTTGAGGAGGGCTGGCATTTTCAACTTACGAGAAATAAATACATAAATATGAAAGTGAAAGAAACAAGCTTTGTTCCCAATGACATGATAAACATACTGTTTAACCAGTGGCCCAGTCCCACTCTCTCTACAGTTAACAGTAAACTACAGGTTTATATGTCATGTCCATTGTATGAATAACAAATGCTAATTGAACTTTCTGTTTAAGTGAATGAAAGAGAGGTGAAATAGTTAAAGCATCCCACCTATTCTCTTCAGGAGATTCCAATGACCTGTGAACATCCCAGAGGAGTGTTGCCTGGTCACCATGGATATTTCGTGGGTTGCACGTCTGGCCAAATGTTTGTTAAACGCCTCCCAGCAACCGGCAGTAGTCTTAGCACCACCGCTAGTCATTTTATAACCCCTTATTTTTATCAGGGTTAGTATAAACCTGCAGGGGGTGCCACTCTGTTTGACTGGTGGTGCAAAATTCAACAGCTGATCTGGGCGTCTCCATCAGTTTATTCTTGTTCTGTTTCAGTCTCTTACATCACATGAAGCACAAAAAAAATAATGCAATAACTGTGGATTGTGAGAGCTGATGTGTATTTAACCACATACAACTCTCCTCTGCCTTCTTTTAATTATCAGCCCTTTTAACCCTCTTTTAATTGATTTTCTATGTAGTCCACCTCTTTCTTTTATTCTTTTATTTTGTACCATTTTTATGCTTAATATTTGTATTCTCTTCCTGTAAAGCAAACTGAATGACCTTATGATAATAGCCTATATAAATAAACGTGACTTAAATGGCCAACCCACAGCTCATGAATCAGAGACTGACATCTCAGAGCTCAGTTTATTAGCCGGTATGTTAATTTGAAACCGTCTGAGACATACGTTTCACCGGGTTGCAGACCAGCAACAAGCCCACTGATCTACCCACAAGCCCACAAGCACTAACTGATGACCTCATCCACTGTGAGATATAAATTGTGCACCTAAAACATAATGGCAAAAGAAACACAGTTTTCTACCACTTTTCTCAGAACGTCAAGAAAAAACATCAATAGCCAAAATGGGCAGAAATAAAGTGATAAAGCATTGTAAGAGGTTACAGGTGTTGCTTTAAATTGCATAATTTACTCAGAATTGGGGGCTATTTTGGTTTTAACCTGAATGGAAAAAAACAAGCTTTTTTTTCAAGCCTCCACTTGAGCGCTGGGTGCAGAAATGGAAAAATCAGTTGTCAGTGCAATAACTTGAAGGCATTTGTAACCTGTTGGCATGTCCACACACACACACATACACACACCCCACACACACATCTGTGAGTACTGCAAGGAGTTACATCGGGCTGCATGGACGGCGATGACTTCTGCTACATTTGGAGCCTGTGAACTGTAGACAATTTAAAATGAGGCTAAACCCTTCATGTTGCTTTCTCGCCAAATTGAAGTAGCTCATGCGGAGAAGGGGGCCGGCGCTTTCGCCAGGCGGCGGGCGAATCTCTCCTTGTTTGTTTGCAAGCGCTTGTTCGACTCCTTCGAGGACGCCAGGTCTTCTGAGGTCGTTAAAATGCTGTTGTATTTGCGGTGCCTTTTGTATCTTCCGGCATCACTAATGAGCTCGGAATACATTTTCCTTCTGAGTCAGGATAAAAAAGATGTTTTGATGCTGTAGCCTTTTCTCTTTCTTCTTCTTGTTCTTCTTCTTTCTCTCCCCTGCCCTCTCTTGACAGTTTCCTACCCTAACCTAGAGCATTTGTCTGTGTTTGAGTTTGTCTTCTTTTTGCTGGCTTGGCTCTGTTTGGCGTGTCCAGCTGGATCTCAGCCACAGGTCATATAGACAAGAATGGAAGGAGTAAATAAATCTCTATTTATAGAGGAATCCTACCATTTTCTAAAGGTTTTTAGCAGAGGCACAGTGGGCAGTGCTGTTGCTTCACAGCAAGAAGGTCCTGTTTTCCATGTGTCTCTTCTATTTGGAGTTTGAATGTTCTCATGATGTTCTGCAAGGGTTAAGTTAACTGGAGATGCTAAAGTGCCCCTAGTTCATTACGTTTGTCCACCTTTCACCCTACAACCACAAAGAGTATTAGTAGAAACTAATTTAAACAAATAAAATGGTGTAAATCAGTCTAAAACCGCTGTTTGTTCTCCTTCACGCTTCCCGTTTGTTGCTCTTTTCCTCGATGCACCACTGTATGATGATGATTTACCATTTGTTGCCCTTCTAGCATGGATTTGTGCCACTCACATACTAAGGGTTGAGTAAAAGTTGCTCAGATAATGATTGAATGAATCATTTAAGGAGGGTCAAAGAAAGTAATCCAGGATGCTTTAATGTCCATTTCAGGTGCACTTCAGTGAAACATACCAATTTTGTTGACATTGGTGGTGGATCACAGTGTCTACAACATGGATTATGCCAGTTCATTTGGTACTATTTAGTTAAAAAAAGGCATTCTGGCTTACACAATGGTTCTAAAACAAAAAAGAATGTAACATTATCATCATACAATAAAGATTAAATCCGAGTGAGGCATGATTGCAAACTTTAGAACAGTGATGTAGATGTAAATGCGGAAAGTGTTAAGGATCAGTAGCAGTTTCTCCATTTCTCTCCGGCAGAGGACATTTCAAAGACTTATGGACAGGGGAAGTAAGAGGAGTAGAAAGATTGAGTGAGAGAGAGAGAGAGAGAGAGAGAGAGAGAGAGATTGAGACAGAGGGTTCTGGGAGGAAGAATGACAAGTGAGACCGACAGGTGAATATTGGGGAACAAAACATTCTATTTTTCAACGTCAATACATCTTTATATCAGCCCGGGCCGGCCCGCGCTGTCCTCCACTTTCAGCACGGCGCGTCTCTGTAAACAACATTGCACCCCGGCAGTATTCATACAGTGTCACTGAAACCTGTCCTCGCAGCCCGGCAACATATTAAACATTGTCAGTTAAAGCTACGACTGCCACTTTAGCGGAGTGGAGTCTTTTTTGGGGCCTGTGCTCTCCACCGCTTTACTGTGGTTCAAAAGATTTTTGTGTCCCACTTAAATGACCTCCTATGCCCTCAGCTTAGATCTGCACTGACAAACACAGTTAATCAGTTTATATACATTTGCATATTCAGTCTACAGCAGTTTAGCCACGCCCATTCATTGCAGCTGAATATATATATATATAATAGCACAGTGACAGGCTGTTTAATTCTGTTTAATGTTCATGTTAAAAGTAACTGGTTTGGGTAAATAAAAGCACAAAGATTTTAGACATAAATAAATAAAAAATCATGTCCAAACTTTTGAGCTGCATTTTTTTTTTGCCTGTAGGTGTGATTTATGTTACATATTTCATTTTAATAATCACATCATTCATTACAGAGATACACAATCAATCACACTTACATTTAATTGACATTCTGGGCTTAATAAACAGGGGTTTTTTTTTGCACAGAACCGGACACTTTCTGCCCAAGTATTCTTTACGAAACTGCCGCATGTGCCTAAACATATGGTTTGCGTGCCGTGTGTGTTTCTATTAGACTAAAGACCTGCATCTCCTAAAAAATACAAGAGAAGAAAATGAGAAAGAGGTAATGTTACGGTTTGGCCTGTGGCGGGCTAGCGCCACTGCTTTTGTTTTCTGTTTCCCCTGTGTCTCTTCTGTATTCTAC